>JASCZW010012801.1:0-27400 GCA_034211315.2 Aedes japonicus
AACAACACTAACTATATTGTGAGTGAAAGAGAGTGAGAGGGGCTTTGCTTTTGTTTGGTCGAATACGGTAACCGCCTAGATGTAGGCTCTAGGAGTGCACGGATTTGTTGCTTTCGGGCGGATCTCGTGGATGAAGCGTTGGATTGAATTCGACTGACAAGATGTAGATCAGCGGGGAAAAGTGATGGATTCGTACCAACTGAATCTTCCAGCGTCGAATCTTCCACAAATTTGGAAGAATTTGGCGAAAATTGAGCTAGATCTCTTTTACTAGACTGAGTGAGGCTAGGGTTCCTTTCTTAATTAATTTAGTAGTTGCTTCTGACAAATTCCTACTCACTGTGTACTGAGATCCAAATTTTGGTTTACAATTTTGAATTGATTTCAATAGTTTTTGAGTAGCGGATGATCGAAGATTGTATTGAAATTCATCAGTATAGAACGTTCAACCAAATCGATGTTTATCGAAACATTACTTCTCATTGAAAGTTGGAATTTTCGATACCTGTTTTGAGTTGATTTAATTCCATTTGTTAGGAAATATCCCAGCTAGGGAGAAGTTTTGTGGTTACTTCAGGAAACTGTTCGAAAAATCTTCTTTCAAATTTCAATAGATTTTCCGTCAGCTTCAAAACAGCTTCATATCATCGATTTAATGAAGAAAGATTCGCGCTCGCTGAATTTCGTAACATTTGGCAGGATCATAGGGTATGCGAGGAGAACCAATTCGAACCGGATTCGAACCAACTGAATCTTCCACAAATTTGGAAGATTTTGGCGAAAATCGAGCTATATCTCTCTCACAAGACTGAGTAGGCTAGGGCGCCTTTCCTCATTAATTTAGCAGTTGCTTCTGAACAATTCGCAACTCACTGTGTACTGAGATCCAAATTTGAGTTTACCATTTTGAATTGATTCCAATAGTTTTGATGAAGTCGATGATCAATTCGTGTCTGCTTTGCCAGATTGTATTGATATTAATCAGTACACTGAAGTTTTTTTTTATGACGGTCATGGTACCGCGTAAAAAACCGCGTTATTTCAAAAAACGACGTAAAAAAAACCGCGTTATTTCAAAAAACGACGTAAAAAAACCGCGTTATTTCAAAAAACGACGTAAAAAAAGTCAAGGAAATAAAAATTATATTTCATATTCATATTGAAAGGATATGGTCATAAAAATGTATTGGTGGTGGAAAAACATGGTTCCAGTAACATTGGCCACCGGGAATCTGCTACAAATAGTAGTATAAAGAGTTTTTGTCTTCGGCAAGATTTTCAGTGTGTCATTCGTCGTCTTTTGACCATTATCATATTAGTTCCACATCATTCCGCAGAGATGGCGCTGCAGTCTATCTTTTCTAAATTAAACGCTAGAGAGTTGCCGTTTCCGGTCTTTCTTCAAATAAGGTAAAAAAAACAATATATAATATACTAAATAAAAGTTGTCCAAATTTCAAATACTACCCTACTCTCCAGCTTTGGATTGTATAGCCATTTAAACGCCAACTAGCCAGTTGTGTGCCCAACAAAAATAAAACACCCGTAAAAGAGTCCGACAGAGTGCACCGGGTATCCACCAAATTCAAATGGTTGTCACTCTGGTAAATATTGGCCGATTTTAGTTTTGTTTTCACCGTTAGTTTCAGAAACTCATCTGCTTTATGGCAATTGCAGCAGCTACGTCCATTTGGATTCATCTGGTTCCCGTAAATCCGGGTTTTCGGGGCTGAGGTTCGGTACGGAGACACTATTTGGGAATATCAAGTGAATTTCAAACGGTCACTCCAAGGCCTACTTGTCTGCTGAACTCAGGATTACCAGGAACAAACACTTGAGAAAATTTCAAGCAGTTCGATACACATATTGTTATGGTTCCATTGAAAAATACCTATGACCAGTAACGGACCCTTGGGAAACCTTCTCCGGACTGGCCACTTGAAGTATCATACATCCGATGGACCCAAAACAAGAAAAGTCAAACTGCTGAAGAAATTTTAAGAAGTTTGATACCCATATTGCTGGATTTCTACCAAAATCCACGATCAGTATCATTACATCAGTACATATAATAAACTGTAAACAACAATTTTTCTTTTCAAAAAAGTATTGTTCAGAGGCTAAATTGGGAAATGTACAATCAACATCAACAATCAAATTTTTTCACGTATATTGTGACTTGACTATTTTTACGTTGTTTTTTTAGATAACGCGGTTTTCTTTACGTCGTTTTTTTAAATAACGGACCGCGTAGTAAAATATATTTTCCAAATGAAGCTTTAGAGAGTTGCCGTTCTCAGTAAAGTTGTTGAGAATGTAAAATATTGTCACTTGATATTATCAAATTAGTTCTAAATTGCGCCGCCAAATTCTAAATTGCCAAAACGTGCTCTAAGAAAGTGCTGTCTTTAGCAAAGATGTTAATTATATAATAAAGGCATTCAAAATAATCACGTTAGATCCAGATCGTACCTCAGAGATGGCGCTGCCATATTTGCGGTATAAATTAGAACTAATATGACAATGTCAAAAGACGACGAATGACATACTGAGAAAATTTGCCACGGACGGTAACTCTCTAGCACTTCATTTGGAAAAGATAATCTGCATCCCCATCTCTACAGTATACATAATGTGGAACTAATATAACAAAGTCAAACGACGACAAACAACATACATACTGAGAAAGTTAGCCTAAGACGGCAACTCTCTAGCGTTTAATTTAGAAAAGATAGACTGCAGCGCCATCACTGCGGAATGATTTGGAACTAATATGATAATGTCAAAAGACGATGAATGACATACTGAGAAACTTTGCCGAAGACGGCAAATCTCTAGCGCTTAATTTAGAAAAGATAGACTGCAGCGCCATCTCTGCGGCATAATGTGGAACTAATATGATAAAATAAAAAGACGATAAATGACATACTGAGAAACTTTGCTGAAGACGGCAAATCTCTAGCGCTTAATTTAGAAAAGATAGACTGCAGCGCCATCTCTGCGGAATGATGTGGAACTAATATGATAATGTCAAAAGACGACGAATGACACACTGAGAAACTTTTCCGAAGACAAAATCTCTCTACACTACTATTTGTAGCAGATTCCCGGTGGCCAATGTTACTGGAACCATGTTTTTCCACCATCAATACATTTTTATGACCATATCCTTTCAATATGAATATGAAATATAATTTTTATTTCCTTGACTTTTTTACGTCGTTTTTGAAATAACGCGGTTTTTTGTTACACGGACCGCGTAAAAAACCGCGTAAAAAAACCACGTAAAAAAACTTCAGTGTATAGAACGTTCAACCAAATCGATGTTTATCGGAACATTACGTCTCATTAAAAGTCGGTATATTCAATACCTGTTTTGAATTGATTTAAATCTATATGTAAGAGAAATATCCAAGCTAGAGAGTACTTTTGTGGTTACTTCAGGGAACTGTTCGAAAAAATTTCTCTTCAAATTTCAATAGATTTGAGTCAGCTTCAAATCAGCTTTGAAGTCGCATCAAGAGGGTTTGAATCACATTCAGATAAGTTTTGAGTCACCTTTAGAGAATGACCTACAAGTTTAAAGACAGTGAGGGTTATTCCGAGAGTCAAAGTGACGTTTGTCACTTGGTGAAGTGAGAAAAGTCACTTGCAGTGACGTGACTCTTCTGGGTAAATTAAATGGAGAGTCACGTCACCGCAGGTGAGTTTCTCACTTCACCAAGTGACTCTCATGCTTTACAGAAGTCAACAGCAAATTTCAGATCCAACTCCATATCATCCATTTCATGAAAGATTGACTCTCGCTGAATTTCGTAATATTTGGTAGGATCATAGGGTATATGTCCCTTGACCCGGCCTATTATGCAACGATCGGCTACATTTTTTACCATAACTCATAGAGTATTTCAGCTGTACGCGATATTAAACTAATTATACACTTGCTTAGATAAGTTCAATTAGACTTTTCATAGTTTGTAGCACGAAAAGCTACAAAACTCCTTTTACAAAGGCAGAAACATTCGAGGGATATGGATTTAAAGTCGGCCTCTAAGCACCAAATTAGGTATTTTCATGGATGCAACTTCGTCCCATTTTAAAAAATGTATTATTTAATGCAGTCATCGTACACAGATAAAAAGAAATATTTCATTTTTCTGCTTTATCTAATGCACATGAAGAGAATGCTAGAATTTGGCAGAAAATAATGGGATATTTGATGTAAATTTAAGTCAGATAACGCCTGAATATAGCCTGTTGTATGGAAGATTGTAAAAATTGTCGTATGGCGCTTGAAATATTGCAAACGATTTCGTTGTTTAAAATTCATTATTCTTTTCCGTGTAGAAGTTTTTTTTTCAGAATTTAAGATCTAAGGCAATGCCAACTGCATACGCTTTACCCAACACAAACTAGAATAAAACTGCTCTGAAGTACTCAAGTTACTTTCACATCTGATTTATGGCCATTTTATAATGAAAACATTAATATTCACTCTACGTAGATTTTGTTCCTTTGGTTTGTGTTGAGATAAGCTACACAACAAAAAAAATTAATTTTAACAAGCGCGTAAAATTTCCTCTCGTTTAATTCCAAGCTAAAGTAGGCGTTAACAACGAAATTGTTTGCAATCTTTCTTGCGACATACAACAATGTTTCCAATCTTGCATACAACAGGCTAGATTCAGGCGATATCTGGCTCAAATTTACATGAAATGCCCCTTCATGTTCTGCAAAATCTAGCATTCTCGCAGAAAACTCCATTATTTTTATCTGTGTGTTTGAAAAATATACAACCGAATCTCATGCATTTCCATTGAACATTTTACCATTAACAACATTTATAGATTGTGACTTTTTCTGTACATCTAGGCTGCATTACTTGGTTTATCAGTAAAATTTGACCGAAATTAGATCATTCGAAGATCGTAGAGATAATTTGTTCAGCTCAACCCGTGGAATCATGGCGGCTCAACAGTTAAGGAAATCGAAAACCACGCGGAAGTGAACCACGATAAATTGATTAATAATATCTCAAATGTTTTGGATTTCCGTTTTAAGGGGTCAATCCCGAATGGAAGAAATTTCTCTAATATTAAAAACTGTAATAAAAGGCTAATCAGTAACAGAATTCGTAATAATGGTTTCCTTAGTTTCAATGCGAAGGACCTCAAGGACTCCTCATGTTTAGATATTCATCTGAAAGATCTTGATGAACGTGGCTGTAACATTCAGTCATTTAGTAAGTCTAGGGTTTTACATTACGCCATACATATAAGAGTTGTAACATCGCAATCTTGGACAAAATTGTTGCAATAGTTGTTCATGCATTATATTTCTAAATGAAGCTAGTTAAATGAATTACCGGCAAAGAGTCATACTCGTACTAAATGACCCGCCCTGCCCTATTTCATTAGGCTGTGTTGATTTAAAAAAAACGAATTTACGAATTTGAACAGTAAATTATGGTTGGAAATGTTACTACAACCATCCCTGAATAGTTTTTTAAAATCCAAAATGGCGTCAGAACATCGATTTCTAGCTATTCTACGCCGTTTCCGATCCAACAATATCGATATTTCAGGGTGTTTGGCAGTATATCTCACATTTTCGAAACATAAGCCGTCATCTTGGATTTCAAAACGACGTTGGACATCGATTGGACTTGAATTCCAAAATGGCGCTGGACATCGATTTTCTGCCTTTATACGGCGTTGCCGATCCAAAAATACCTATTTTTCAGGTTTTTGACAGTAATGCCCAGGTTTTCTTTACCGGAGGCGACCATCTTGGATTCCAAAATGGCGTCAGACATCGACTAATGGCCTCTAGGTGGCCACCTGTACACGGCAGCTTCCTAGGTGGACAGGATCTCGAGATACAGCTTGTACAAGCTATTCATGTCTACAATAGCGCCGCGTAGTGAGCCAATTCTGGACTACTATCCACCAAACGAAAGGACCTTGACCTACTGAACAACTTTGCTGAAAACAATAATGTTCCATATCGCCAGAATCTCGAAATATTTTATGTTGGAACCAATTAATACAAACATTTTGCATGTCAGCTAGCGCCACCTATTGAGCCAATCACTAATTAATTAGATCATCATGGAGTTACCCTTACCCTTCTCAATAAATTTTCTCATAAAATCACCAGAATCTTTCACGTTCAAATTATATTAACTTCAGCAGCTACGTGCGCCTCCATCCAGATGAAAATCCAGAAAAAACCCATTATTAATTTAGCTTTTTTCATACAAAACGAATTTTTAGGAAAGTTTCGTATTTTTTCTTAAAACTTCTTCTTCTTCTTCTTTAGCATTTCAAGCTTATTGCTTTCACAATTAGCTTATTGCTTGCTCACAACTCATGTGTTCTAAATGCACTTCCACAGTTATTAATTGAGAGTTTTCGATGCCAGGTACCATTTTTGCATTAGTATTAGATTGATTGTGTGGCAAGTACAATCATACCCTATGCCCAGGGAGTCGAGAAGTTTTCCTTAACGAAAAATTCCTAGACCAGACCGGGAATCGAACCCAGCCACCTCCAGCATGGTGTTGCTTTGTAGCTGCGCCTTTACCGACTTAGCTAAGGGAGGACCCTTAAAACTACATTTTACATATTTCTTTGACCTCTTACAAACACAAAAACCGGTCCAGTGGTTAAGAAATTATGGTTTTAAAAAAAAACTTTGAAAACACGTTTTTTAACCAGTCTAACGTGCAAAAGACCAGCATGACTAAAAAGATTGGTAGAAATATTTTTCCATAAGGAACGATTCTACCATATATACCTAATATTCCAAAATTAAGAATTCCATGTACACTTTTTATGAAATTGCTTTGAAGCATAATATCGGAATCCTTTCTAACAGAAACTTCAGACAAGGTTCAAGTTACAGAGACAATTCGAGAAATCGTCTCCGAAGTTTGAAGCAACTTGACTTGGCGAGGAAGTTCAGAGAAATTTTAACTAAATGTAGAGAAGATTTGAATGGCCATTGGAGCGGTTTTGAACTAACTTCACAGGAAGTTGTTTAAAATTACAGCGAAATCCTAGCAAACTTTTAAAATATTTTATACAAATCCAGACAAACTTAAAGCAAACCCTTCGAAATTGTTTGATGAAATTTCAGAGAAGGTAGGATCAAACTTCTAAGAAGTTTCTAGTTCAAAAACCTTCAGGTAAATTTTACAGAAGTAAAGCAAACTCCGGAAAAGTTTCTTGCAAACTTCAGAGTAGTTTTGAGAAAACTTCCAAAAATATTTTGAGCAAACTCCAGAAAAGTTTCGAGTAAACTTCAAAGATGTTTCAATCTATCTACAGAAAAGTTTTGGGCAGAAAACTTCAGAACTGCAGACCATGCAAACTTCAGAGAAATTTCCGATAAACTTGAGAGAAGTGTCGATCACTGTTTAGATAACTTTCAATCAAAGTTTAGATAATTTTCCAGGATATTTTAGAGAAGTTCTGGGTGAACATCAAAGAATTTTCAAGCCAATTTCAGAAAAGTTACAAGCCAATTTTAAACAAGTTTCAAATTTCAGAAATGGTTGGAGCGCAAATTAAATAAGTTTCTAGTTGTAAAGGCAAATTTCAAAGAATTCAAGCAATCTTCAGAGAAACTTCAACTCTAGTTCCGAAAAGTTTCATGTAAAATTGAGCAAAATTCAAAGATGTTGCGAGTAAACTCAAGAAAAGTTTCGAATTAACTTCGGAGAAGTTTTAAGCAACCTTCAGAAATGTTTTGATCAAACTTCAGATAAATTTCGAGCAAAATTCAGAGAAGTTTTCAGCAATGCTTAGATTACTCTTAAGCTAAGTTCAGATAATTTCCCAAGTTTAACGAGGTTTTGAGTGAACTCTACAGAACTTTCAAGTAAACTGCATAGAAATTCCAGGCAACCCTTCAAGGAAGTTTTGAGAACTTCAAAGATTTTTCGTACCAATTATTGAAAAATTTCATGCAAACTTCAGAGACGTTTTAGGCCATGTTCAGAAAAGATTTAACAAACTTCAAAAAAGTTTCATGCAATGTTCAGTAAAGCAAACTTAGGGATATTTCGAATAAATTCTGGGGAAGTTTCGAGTAAGTTTAAAAGAAGTTTCAAGCAACACTCCGAAGAGTTTCGAGCAAACTTCAGAGAAATTTCCAAAGCAGATTCGAAAAATGTTTGGATAGTTTTTAAGCAAAGTGCAGAAAATTTCCCAGCTAACCAGAAAAGTTCCTAGTGAACTTCACGCAAAATTCACTGAAGTATCGTACAAAGTTCAGAGGAGTTTTAAGAAGTTTTCCAAATTAGTTCTCAGAAAACTTCAAAAAAAGATTCAAGTCAGCTAAAGAAATGTTTAATAGTTTTGATAGTCTTACGCAAAAAGAACTGGTGCTGTAAAATAAAAAAAAATGGGTCTAATATTTTTCAATAAGAAACGATCATACCAAATATGACAAAATTATGAGCGAACTATACACATTTCTCATGAAATTGCTGTATAGGTTCAAGCAAATTTCGGAATATTTAAAATAAATCATGAAAAGGTTCAAGCAGAAAAGTTTTGATCAATCTTCTTAGAAGTTTCAATCTTGGAGTTTCAAACTTCATGATTCTTTGAATTTTAGAGAAATTTTAAATCAATATTAAAGAGGGTTTGAACCAACTTCAGAAGGGTTATCAACAAATTTCAACGAAGATCTAAAAAAACTTCAGAGAAGTTTAAAAAAAACATTAAATAAGATCCAATTAAACATTTCAGATGTTTCATGCAAATTCAGACACTTCTGAGAAGTGGGCAAACCTCAGTGAAATTATCAGAGAAGGTTCGTACAAATTTCAGAAATGTGTTGAGAATTCTTGAGATTTCAGATAAGATTTAAGCATATTTCAAAGAAGCTTGAAGAGAACGTCAAATTAGTTGTCAGAAAACTTCAGTGAAGAATGAAGTTAGCTTAAGAAAAGTTTTAAGAAAACATCAGAGAAGATTCAAGCAAGTTTAAAGACGTATTAAGAATATTTCAAAGGCAAGAGACGAACCAGGCAACGGCTGAAAGGCTATCAAATGAAGACTAATCAATCAATCAATATTTCAAATTAGGTTCAAACCAGCTTCATGACTTTGAGCAAACCTCAAAGGAGTTCAAGTAACTTTCAGAAATTTGTTGAGCTAACTTAGATAGGGTTAGAGCAATGTTTAAATAACTATTAAGCAAAGTGCAAATAATTTCCCGTTATTTCTAAAAGAGGTTCCTAGTGAACTTCAAAGAACTTTCAAGGCAACTTCAGAGAATTTTCAAGCAAACTTCTTAGAAGTTTCGTGCAAATTTCAGAGAAGTTTTGAGTAAACTTCAAGAAAATGTTAAGGTAATTTTTAAATGATTTTGAAAATCATAAGCATAACTTCAAATTAATTTTCAAAAACATCAAAGAAGATTCAAGCAAACATAAGAGTGTTCGAGCAAATTGCAGAAAAAAATCAAGAATACTTCAGTGAAGTTTTAAGAAAAAATCAGAGAAGTTAAAACAACATTTTAGAGAAGTAAGAAAACTTCAGCGAGGTTTTAAGAAAACTTCAGAGAAGTTTCAAGAAAATTTCTTAGAAGTTTTGAGAAAAGTTTAGAGAAGTCTTAAGAAAAATTCAGAGAAGTCTTACGAAACCATCAGAGAAGTTTAAACAAAACTTCAGAGAAGTTTAAACAAAACATCAGAGAAGTTTTGAGAAAACTTCAGAGAAGTTCAAACAAAATTTCAGAGAAGTTTTAAGAAAACTTTAAAGAACTTTTGAGAATAAATCAGAGAAGTTTTAAGAAAATTCCAGAGAAGTTCAAACAAAATTTCAGAGAAGTTTTAAGAAAACTGCAGAGAAGTTTTAGGAAAGAATCACAGAAGTTTTACGAAAACTTTAAAAAGGTTTTAAGAGAACTTCAGAGAAGTTGTGAGAAAACTTCGGAGAGGTTTAAACAAAACTTCATAGAAGTTTTAAGAAAACTTCAGAGAAGTTTTAAGAAAACTTCAGAGATTTTTTAACAAAACTCCAGAGAAGTTTTAAGAAAACTTCAGTGAAGTTTTAGGAAAACATCAGAAAAGTCTTACGAAAACTTCAGAGAAGTTTTAAGAGATCTTCAGAGAAGTTCAAACAAAATTTCAGAGAAGTTTTAAGAAAACTTCAGAGAAGATTTAAGAGAACTTCTGAGAAGTTTTAAGAAAAAATCAGAGAAGTTTTAAGAACAAATCAAAGAAGGCTTATGAAAACTTCAAATAGGTTTTAAGCAAACTTCAAAGAAGTTGTGAGAAAACTTCAGAGAGGTTTAAACAAAACTTCAGAGAAATTCTAAGAAAACTTCGGAGAGGTTTTAAGAAAGCTTCATAGAATTTTTAAGAATACTTTAGAGAAGTTTTAAGAAAAAAATCAGAGAAGTCTTATGAAAACTTCAGAGAAGTCTTATGAAAACTTAAGAGTAGTTGTGAAAAAACTTCATAGAAGTTTAAACAAAGCTTCAGAGAAGTTTTAAAAAAAATCTCAGAAGTTCTGAGAAAAAACCAAAGAAGTTTTACGAAAACTTCAGAGAAGTTTTACGAAAACTTCAGCGAAGTTTTAAGAAAATTTTAGAGAAGTTTTAAGAAAACTTCAGAGAAGTGTAAAGAAAGCTTCAGAGCAGTTTTTAGAAAAAATCAGAGAAGTTTTAAGAAAACTTCAGAGAGGTTTTAAGAGAACTTCAGAGAACTTCCGTCAAGTTCGAATAAACTCTAGAGAAGATTCTACTGGCACTTGTCTCTAGAGTTTATTCTAACTTGATTTAAGTTCGCTAGAGCTGCTCTGAATTTTGTCTGACTCGAACTCAATCAGGCTATAGCCAGGGTACAAAGATTTTCCCTCCATTCTATTCGGTCCCTGGCTGTACTTCACCAGACTCGTAGTCTACGGAGGGTCAGCAGGTTGCATTCCTCTTGATCGATCCACCTTGCTCGTTGTGTGCCTCTTCTTCCTGTGCCCCTCTCGGTTCGTTAACGAGAATCATTCTAACTGGACTGTCGTCCAGCCAACCGTAGTCTACCAATTTCAGTGATGGGAGGCTCTCCCAGCTACTGATGCTATTCGTGGTTCATTCGCCTCCTTCATGTTCCATGTTCACTTCTTCCATCTGTATTCCATCGTAGATCGTTGACAACCCCTCTATTCAAAGGGGCGTTGTTTCTCAACGAGCATGTTCTATGTTTCGAGAAAGGAGAGGGCTATCGGTCTAATAAGTGTCTTGTAGATGGTCAACCTTGTAGTGCGTTGGACCTTTTTCGAGCTTTATTCGTCCTTCGGAATTAAAAGTAGGTAAGATGGCTAGCCATAATGCGCTTTTGTATTTCTCTGCTGGTGTCGTTATCGATAGCCACCAATGATCCCAGACAGACGAATTCGTCTACCGCCTCGAAATCTCGATCAGGTGTAAGCTAAATTGAAATCGATAAAACCTGGTAATTTCGGAGATGATCTCTGGATAGAAATATGAGCTTCAAAATGCACTTGGAATTCAAAATGCACCAATGTAAATGTTATCTTCAAAATGATTTGGTGGTAAAGGCTGGGTGGGTGCACGTTCATTCAGCTTGCCTTTTGAATATTGAGATATCCCGTTTCCCAAGTAGCATTGCAAGTTTTATCGAGGGTTATCTAAGTTGGGCCATTGCCAACAGAAGTTCATGAATCATCTGAACAATTGAACGATTCTTTAGATACTTTGCTGAAGAGTTTCTACTTTTGTTGGTTTGGTCAAGTCCGTCGAATCAATCACAGACTAGACATTCGTAAATCTGTTTAGATAGGATTCAGGATTTCGACATCTAGTTCATCGTTCTTATATTAAGATAGACGACGCCGGTGATGTATTGGTAAATGTGATTGCCTCTTATTACGGGCATCAATTCCAGACGGCGCCGCGGCGGTGGTACAGGTCTAGGTTCAATCCCTGCCGAGGTCAGTGAGATTTTTCTGAGGCGACTAAAATTATGGTCACGTCTTCCTTGGAAAGCGAGACACAGCCTTTGGTTCCGACTCGTGTATTGATAAGTGCAAAATGTAGTGTGGTGATGCCTCCCTCTGGTGGTAAGTCAGCTTCAAGGCTCAAACCAATCTTAATACCGAAATAAGAAGACGAAGAAGATTTATGATCGCACTAATTATCTATATCTTGATTTGATTCTCCGTCTAATTCCAACTCACGACTTACCAAACACACGCACCGGTTGCTCAATTTCAAGTTCAAGACCCACTGCTGGCAGCGACTTCCTATCTCCGCATCGGTCCAAACCGACGTGACATTGACCACGAATATTACTCCGAAAGCAAACGTCGAAGCATGGATGACGCTTGCGAGCGCGATCGTGCCAATAATGATTCTGGTTGCCGCAAATTATACGCTTCTGTCAAGTAGTTATAGGAATAATAATAATTGCGTGAAGACAAATGAAAATCCCCGAAAAGCCGGAACACTGCTGGCGTCGATGTCGAACGTTGTTGTTGTTGTTGTTGTCGTTGTTTGTTTAGTTCAGCCGGCTAGCAATCAAGTTCAATTGCGTCGTGCGTCTTCTCGATTTGGGTGATGAAAAAAAAATACGAGAGCATAACGAAGCAAGCGGCGCACGCTCCTCTGGGTCAATGACGAATTTTCCGAAACAAGGGAGGCGGCGCCGCCCAATCCAACACTGCAACTGCCTGTCGCTGGTCGGGTAGTTGAAGAATTGAAAGAGTCAACAAAAGGCAATATTCAAAGGGGTAGACCTTTTGACCGGCCTCCAGCAGCAGCAGCAGCAGCAGCAGCAGCCCTCGTCTCGTCTTAGGCGAAATGTGTACCTTTCAACGGGGATCTAGGCTAATGTATATATTTGATTTATGTCTAACAGCGGCCGGCTAGCCTGCTCCGGTCGATCGGAACGCGATTCTAAGACCTACTCATTCATTAGAAGCAAAAAAAGCGATGATTGATTTGTTCGATGTGCACTCTTTTGCAGCTGAGGCCTCGGCACAGGTGGCGTTGAATTCCGCTTGAAGTCGTGATTGCCTCTCAGGTGTCCGTGGCGAATCGATTGCTCGGCTTGGAGATTGTAATCGAAGCCAAAGTGATTCAAGGTCACTCCCGGAATAAACGACGAGTCACCCGGGGGATAATTTAGATGTCGAGGTACCGTAAAACGGGGGGAAATTGATCACTTTGCGTACTTTATTTCCTAAAATTCTTAAGTCTCTATCAATCTTTCAAAGCTTTCGATAAACTTGAGTTCTCTGATTCTAAATTTTCATATAAAATGCAATTTCTAAAGAAATTTTTAAAAAGATTCGATAAAAAAACGCCCCTTTGCGCCTGAATGTAGACAATTTCGTTGAAAATTAATAAACATTTCTTGGAAAACCAATAATTTCTCTGGAATAGGAACATTTTACTTAGTCAACTTAGTCAGAGAAAATAAAACCGCATCGTAGCTAATGTCATCAATGATGACAACTTGTTGCCCTTTGTTTAAATTTCTTCTGGAAGCTTCTTTGCAGTAGAATCTACTTTTGGTTCAGCCATCAAGAGCAGGTTACATCACCCACCTGAGTCTCATGATCAATTTCCATTAATATCCTTGTTGATCTCTTTCACGAAAAAATATCTGCATCAACTTAGTACGCAGCACAAACGGATCAACATAACCCCATGTTACGGTAATTGAAATCTCCGCTGCCTGAGCGGGAACACCTGGAAAACAATTAACTTTGATCAGGCGCTGACGGGTGGCGGTGGGTCGAACCGATGATTGACCCTTCTACCGCTTTGGGGTCAAGTAAACGTGACATTTTCCTTTTCCAAATGCCCCCCCTCCGGTGTATTGTTTCATAGGATTGCATGATGACGGTGAGGTTTGTGTTTTTTTGCTACTTTTTTGCGCGGCTAGTATTGATGCGATTATCTTGCCAGAAAATAAGAGGTTAGTTTTTGATGGCGAAAATTCCATTAAAGTTTGCCAACCGCAACGCGGTTGCATTGTGTTTGCCTTCAATTTCCAGAGCCGTAAAATTCCCCATCCCCAAAGCGGAGGCTCGAGTCTATTGTTTCGATTCGTGGAACGTTGTGTTGGGTTAGGTTTTATTCGAATTTAATGGCAGTTTTATTAGTTTTGCGGATTTGCGATTGTTTGACCAGCAGCGGTCTCCCATTAAGGTCACCAATGCGAGTACAAGTTTAGTCAAGTGCGGATGCTTAGCAAGGCCATGAGCTGCAGCGATTTTCGGCGCCGTATTTCGAGTTTATTAATTGTCGAATTTGAGGATAAAGTCTTAAGATGCATTCCTGTAAGGAAATATCTGAAAAGCAAGTGACTGTAGTACCATTTATCTAGTTAGGAAAATATTCCTGCAGATGGCGCTTTTTAATAATTAGTAATGAACCTGCTTGTAGATAATTGTATACTAGAGCTTCCAAAACCAAATTAATTCCCCATCGTCACATGTTCCCCTTGCAAACCGAAAATCTCTGGTTCAAATTAGAGCCAAATCGTTTAACATTTACCCACTTTAAATGCGAGTTGGAATTTCATTGGTTAGTAATTTAAAGTCAAGTTCGTTGAAATTCAAAAGTTTCCGTCGTCATGGCCGATTTGACTTTCTACCTCCAAATTTCGAAGGCACAAATATTAGGTGCTCAAAAAGATTTGTGAGATTGTAATATTTAACATTTGTATCTTTAAAAATTAGAATAAGAAATGCAAATTAACCATGATCGGTGGCCATTTTCAGGCTCGAATGATCTTCAAGTGACGTTAGACATAAAATGAAGAAATATTGATTTGATTTTAAAATATACATTGACTTGAACAATAAACAACAAATAAATGAGTAATTGAATAATGAAAATGAATTAGAATTTACAAGAAAAAAAGTTACAATCAGCACCATTTTTTTTAAATACGACAAAAACATTTACAAATAAGGCTTCAAAATTAAAACAAAGAATAGGAAAAAAATTCAACTAAATCATATACAATAAAAATTCGCCACTCAATATTAAACCAGCAATCTTAATGCATAAAAATATTGAAAAATATCACACACTTGACATAAAAGAAGATCAATTCTAAAAAATCGAGCAATAAAATCTATTAATCAATAAGTAAACCAGAAGTTGAAATCAAAAATAATAACTAAAATGAGAAATATAAACACATTATAATAAAAACGATCACAAAAAAATCTTTCACCAGGAATTTTAAATCTCAGCCATTCAGAAGCAACACTTAAGCTAAGAAGTGCTTAAGTGGCATGGAAAATAAAGAAGTAATTTCAATAAATTAAAAAATAACCCATGATAAAAATATATATTTTAATAAAAAATTAACAGAACAACAACAATATGAATTGAAAAATAAGCGATGAACATAGAAGAGCGCAGATAAATAATAAAAAAAAGTTCTAAAGTTTAAAATCTACGCAATTGATAAAAACAAAACAACTACGAAAACTGAAAAAATATATATTAAAAATTGGGCAATAAAATTTGAACAAGATATTAAAAATAAGCATAAAAAAACCACTACGGAAGAAAAAATAACAATTAAATGTGTCAAAAAGTAAGCAGTCTTTTTGAATGTAACAATTTAAACATTTGGCAATAAAACCTAAACGAACAGTGAAAAATAACCAGTTGAAAAAAAAATAGATATTAAATAAACAGAACACAAACAAGTCTTTTACGAAAAAAAACTATGACAAAAAAGGAGAGCGAATAAATTATAAAAAAAGGGCTACAAATCAACAAAACTGCAATAAGCTGGTGAAAAGCAAAAACAAAAACTAATATTTGCATATGAAAGGTAAGACTGCGATTAAAAAGACTGCTACGGATAAAAATTAGAAATTTATAACGAAAAAAGCACTAAAGAAATATTACATCAGTAATGAAAATGAGCATTAAATCATCAGAGTGTAAGCAGACGCTTAGAATTAAACAATAACTTCTATAAAAATATAAAATTTGGCAATAAAACACAAACGCACAATGAAAAATAAGCATTTGAAAAGCGAAACAAACGAAATAAAATAAAAGAAAAATAAGATAAATTTCGAAAACAAAAAAGACCACTACTAAAAAGATAATCAAATTAATGCAAAAAAGGGCTTGAAATCAACAAATCAGCAATAAGCTGCTGAAAAGCAAAATAGAGAAATAAAATATACACAAGAAAAGAATAGTAGTCTTACTATAAAAAGGTTGCAAGGAATAAAAATAAGAAGTTAATAAAGCAAAAATCACTATTAAAATAATAAATCAGTAATGAAAATTAGCATAAAACACCATAAAGTAAACAGGCGATTTAAATTTAATAATCAATAAAAATTAAAAAATTGGCAATAAAAGCCCAAACGCACAATAAGAAATAAGCAGTTGAAAAGTAAAAAATAAAAATTAAATAAACATAATAAATTCAACTAGAAATTAGAAGAAGAATTAGTATCTTCCATTTAATTCCAACTACCTTTGCTTATCTTCGACAGATACGCGTATTTCGTCTACAATGTGCAGACTTCTTCAGTGTCTCGTACTAATAACTCAAGCCAAGCCAAGTCGAGTTAATGTTCACTCTTGACGTCCATGGTTCGAGTACCATTGGATACATGCCCTTTCGCTCAATTTTCAAAAACATCTGTTAGATTTTCCTACCTGCCGCATCTGACGGAACTATCAACACTTTCTCATCACATCTTTCATTCTAGCCAAAAAACATTAATGTTCACTCTTGGTGCCTCATGGTGATGAGCGAACATCTCCTTCTACATCATAATCGTTACTCCTCGCACGGAGAATAAATAACATAAGAATTAATGTAGAATAATATGGTAAAAAGGTACTGAAGAATCAATAATTCAACAAAGAAAATGAGAATTAAAGTTTCAAAAAGTGAACCGACTATGAGAATGTAACGGTTAACAAAATTTAAACATTTGGCAATAAAACCTGAACAAACAATGCAAAGCAGTTGAAAAACAAAAGCAAAGAAATAGAATGAATATGTTAACAATGCAAAAAAAAAGGCTTAACAATCAACAACTGAGCAATAAGCTGTTGAAAAGCAAAACAAGAAGAAGTGCAATAAATATTAGAAAAGCAAGACTAGTATAGATAAAAATAACGAATCAATAATTCTAAAAATTTGCAAAGCAAATAAGAACTTAAACTTAAACAAGTTAATAGCTAAAATAAAATAGTCAATTCAAATTAAAAATTGGCCAATAAAACCTGAACGAGCAGTGGAGAAAGCAAAAATAAAAGAACGAACATAAGAAAAACAACATTTCTACGGAAAAAATCAAATAAGCAATGCAGAAAAGCACTACAGAATCAATAAATGCCAATGATCATCAAAAGTTTTTTTCGAATGAGATATTCGATAATCATTATAAATTTTGAAGTCAAACTGAACGAGCAAAGAAAAATAACCTGTAGAAAAGCATAACAAAAATAGTAAATAAAATAAACATACAGAAAACAAGACTACTACAAAAAAAAAAACAAATTAATCATACAACAAAGCACTGCATAAGCAATAAATCAGCGATAAAAATGAGCAATAAAATTTCGGAAAATAAGCAGTTGATTACAGTATTACAGGTAGTAAAAATGAAAATTTAACAATTAAACCCGAACAAATAATTTACGATAAGCAGTTGAAAAGCAAAAAAAAGGAAAGAAACATTTAAAAAAGACAACTAGGAAATCGAGACTATTACAAAAAAAAAACAATTAAAAATGTATAAGGCAAAAAAGCACAAAAAAATCAATACATTAGCAATTAAATGGGATTTAAACTTCAAAAAGTAAGCAGTCAATCCAAATTAGAAATTCGGCAATGAAACCCGAACAAGCAATGAAGAACGAGCAGTAAAAATGCAATATAAAAACAGAAATGGAATAAACAAAAGAAAAGTGAGACTTTTATAAATAAAACAAGACTACTACGACAACAAAAACAACAAAATAATTATTCAAAAGAGTATTTAAAAATTTTGCGCCCGGGGATTTGTTTGTAAGCCATTTTGACATATGTTTCGTCATCCAGTAAAATACAGCCATCAAATTTCGTCAAAACTCGTTCGCATAGTAATCGTGCTCGCTTTTTGGCCACTAAATGTTGTTTCAGAGAGCGACTCGGATATTTACTGGCACCAAAAGGCTTATATCCTTCTCTGTTGGAATCGTATTTCTTTGCCAAATCACGTATGGAGACACGTTTCTCCTCAGCTCCTTGTCCCTAGTGCCACTTTTATGATAGATGCGCTGTGCTCTATCCACACTCAGAGTATCCTTGTAACGTTTGATTACAAGACACACCGTTGACATTGGGAATTTTAACACTTCTGCTGTTTTTTAAGGCAGACCACGAAGGATTCTCTAGATGTTTGGGCACAATTGCTTTTCTCAAGTTCCATGATCCGTAATTTTGAGATGCGTTGATCAACCGGGAAAAACTTTTCACCAATTTCTTCGTCAATGTAACATCAACAAATGCCTGTCAAGCGTGTTTTGGTCCACCCACCAGGGACGCGGTGGTGTATTAAACTTGAATCGAGCTTTAGGATAAAAAAGTACATTATGTTCAGGAAACTCACTTGTGCACCCACGCCGCGTGGTGAGAAAACTCCGAACTATTAATCACTAATGAAAAGGCCATGGCCCACTGAACAACTATATCGAAGACAGGAACGTTTTATATGGTCAGGGCTCCAAGATATAGCATATTCGAGAGATTTACTTGTACACTAGCGCCACGTATTGAGAAAATTCTGAACCTTTTGTTCATCAATTAAAAGACCTTGACCTGCTGAACAACGTTGTCGAAGACTGAAACCGCCCATTTTGGTTAGGATCTAGAGAAAAAAGCATTTTAGAAATTTATTTGCACACTAGCGCCGCGTAGTGATACAAATTCAAACTAATGGTCACCAATGAAAAAGGCCTTGATATACTGGCCCATTTTTGTCGAAAATAGAAGCCGTCTAGATGATTTACCAAGTTTTTTTTTTACCCAGTTCGTTTATTTGTTAGGCTCAGGCGCGTGTAACACTTTGCGGAGCCGAACATGTATCAAGTTGGAACCAGTTATATCATACATGAATATTTTCTATACGTGGACACGTCGCCCAATATCGCATTCTACCGCGCTATTTGAGGAATTTCTGGCATCAAGGAAGGCGTTGTTTTATCCAAAACAAGTTTTGTGAGGAATACACTCTGGTTTCACATCGATAGGTGCTTCTGAATCAAAATTGTAAGGGAAATTCTACACGTGTTGTACAGAGTACAACAGCGCGAGTGCTCGAAGCTTAAATTGACAGTCTTCAACAGTCAGTCTGAATTGCCCACACATTTTAGTGGTGCCCTTGTACGTCTAAAAGACATCCCGAGAACTACAAGCATATTCTTTAAGTAGCTAGATCCTCTTAGTTGCATTCGGACCTGGTACTGCAGAAGATGCTCTGTTGAATCTGGCTTGTCTAGATTCAAGCTATGAGACGAAGCTTGTTCTTGGGTTTAAGCTATAGTCAGGTTATAGTATGACTGAAAGCCACGGCAAGTTTCAGAGTATTCTTAATCCAAAATATCTCCTGAACCTGAATGCCTCATTATTTGGAGAATAAAATCTCATCATTGAAAAGCGCTGTTCAGATCATGTCTGACACTCTTAATTTGAATTTGTATGCCAACACTCGCTCTCCACAGAACTTCACAAACCTCTCAGTCTCCCGTGCTCGAGCATAAGAACAAGCCCCAATCTAATTGCATTATGAACCACCGACAATGTAGTCATCTTCCAGCACAATGTTGAATCCAGTTAGAATCGCCCGGGATGACATCTCACCATCGCATTCGCGTTCGTTGAAAAGCTTCCATTAGCAGGCGTCGTCGTCCCATCTCGAGTGAAGAATGCTTACCCAGCGCAGAGAAGGCACAGAACGGAGCAACCCGTGACATGTCATTAATTTGGCAGATTCGTTTTGCAGAACTCTCTAATGGGCGAGTGCCGAGCCGAGCCGATCCGGGGCGATCGTAGGAGGCGGAACGACCCACTCTCTTTTGGCCGCTATGCACAATCTGCTGAATCTTCTGAAGAAGGCTAAATTTGCATACGGGAAAGAACCAGAACTCCGACGACGATGACGACGGTCTCTTTCCCCCCCCCCCCCTACGATTAAGTGATTAATTTCTCTCGCCTTCCCGCCAACTCCCATATTCGGGCGCTATTTCGGCGTTTATTTATTTTCCAGTTGGTGACCGGATTTTATGGTTTTTAGATTAGCTCCATTCGCGGCTCGGAAACCGCGGCCACAGAGTAGGTTTTATCTAAATTACAATGGATTTTTATGGCCGAAGAAATGGGGATGGAATTTGATTTTGAAGGGGCGAATTCACACGATTAAACGCCGATTGTCGGTCGTTATGGAACAGATGGCAGCACTGCCGCTTGCGTCGCTATTCTAGGTCAACTGCATCATTTCACCGGAAGGCGAGCTTTAGTGGACCATCAAATTGTCGGAATCCATCATCATGTTCCACCGCTCGCTGGGCAGATGAGCAAATAACAGTCCAACCGTTTGTCCCGACCAACTCTCAATGCTCCCGGTAAAATGCGCGACGATCATCATAATTTACGACAAAAAACTGCATTCGAGTGCATTTGTGTGTGTGTCGGTGTCGGATGCTTATGGATGCTGGAGACTTTTACGACTTTCGGGAGCGCGTTGTTCCTTTTGAAAAGATGGCACTGAGCTGAGTGTGTCCCTGACCCAAAGAGAAGAAGCGACAGTCGTCGTTTCCCACCCCGACCGATGCATGAACAAATCTGTGAGTCAACTTCTTTGTTGAACTTCTTTTTTTTCTTCTTCTGGCCATCAAAAGCAGGCGAACGACGACGAATGTGTGAATTGTTGGATGCTTTTAACAGCCGGGCTCGGAAGGCGTCAATTTGGCTTAGAGTAAAATCTGGCAATTGTTCCGTCGTTTTGGAGTGTGACCCATTTTCTAACCTCGCACATGAGCCTCGTCTAAAAGCGGTAAAAGTTTACGATCGGATAACAAAGAATCTGGTTTTTTTTACAGTTAATTAACGTAATCGTTTCGAATCTTATGCGATGTTTTTTTCGAAGTGTTTTGGAATGTCACATGGCAGGTGAATGCGGCGCCGAATTCATCCCAGCTCATGTCGTTTAGCGCAACTTGTTCAGAATCATGAGAATATTCCTACTGTTCTTATTGAAGATGTGCAGATTATATCATTTGGGCTTCACGGATCATCTCAGAAGCTTTGAGAGCTGCTTAAAAGTTCGCTGTGAACTTGTACGGTACTTTAAAAGGAGCTCCTCAAAATTGACCATAGAACTCTTATTCAGCTCAATAGCTGCTTAAGGGTTTTGCTAATTGCTAACATTACGATTGGCCACTGTTTGGAGCCTGAAGATGCTCTTTCGTCTCTGTTAGCTATTTCAAACAGTTTGAACAGTTTGAACATTTTAACTTGGGTTGCTAATACGAATATAGAGCTAAAACCTGCTTTGCTTCCTGGATTTTGTTTCGAACTCTACTAATGCACTATGGTACAAATGGAAAAATTTTATGCGACAAAAATCGATAACTCAAAATCCATTAACTTTAGACAGATGGTATCTTTTGGCTTGAGTGATGACTAGGGTGATCCTTTTCTGTTCATAAGATAAATTTCTACTTTTTATTCTTATGATTTAGAGGATTTTTTGCTTCTACAGAATTGTAGATATTTTTAAATTTAATGAAACTTTGCTGAAGAAATTTAACTTCTTTCTCATCTACGTATCGTTTAAACAGTTTTTCTGACTTACCTTAGGTGGGACCTAAGAAATAGATTTTTTGCTGTAACTATTTGAAAACTTTGCATCGACGACTTTTAGGTATAAAATGACGCACACTTTGAATACACAAGACAGTTGCTAGTTATTAAATAAAAAAGTAGTAGGGGTTGAAGTGTAATAAAAACACGTTTTTGCAAGATTTCTTGTTTCCTTAATTGCAAATATTTGCAAACACAGAGTACGTGAACTGCAAGTACAAACTTCCATCTACAAGATCTATGCAAAATTGTGGGTCCCCTTTTGTCCCCTTTACAGGGCTGGTAGCAGGTCACTTTTTAGTGACTTGGTCACTATTTTGAGTCTAGTCACTAAAAAGTCACTATTTGCATCCAAAAGTCACTGTAGTCACTATTTTCTGGAAAATGGTCACTAAAGTCACTATTTCCGAACCTATTGTACAATAGTCAACCAAATTAAGCGACCTGGCCACAGTACATAATGTCGAGAAATATACACCAAAAACTAGATGCCCTGTCAAACGCTGTCCTGCCTGAATATCCTGGAAGACCAACTTACATTGCGGGTATTCTGCCAGTGCAGAATTCTGTAAGCAAAGATTGACGTCCAGGGTTCGAGTACCACGGACATACATGCCCTTTCGCTCAATTTACAAAAAAAAAAAACATCTGTTAATTTTCCTACCTGCCGCACTCTGACGGACCTTTCAACACTTTCTCTTCACATCTTTCATTCTAGCCAAAAAACATTGTTGTTCACAATCTGGTGCCTCATGGTGATGAGCGAACATCTCCTCTCTCACATCATACTCGTTACTCCTCGCACGGAGAATACATAACATAACAATTAATGTACTTGAAGGACGGCTGGAATGACCCGAAACTAACATGATTATCCCATGATTTCTGTGGACGTTTCAGAATATTCATTAAATATGTACGAATACTTATCGTAGTTTTATATAGCCCAAAAGGCTACGGTTACTACCGTATATCTTAAGTTCTGAACTCAACGTCAGTTTTTATGCCCTGAACATCCCGAAATAATCTGATAATGACTGGCGAGCTCAGAAGCTTCACTGAATGTGTTTGAATGCATATCGTAACCTTTCATAGATTATAAAGCTAACTTTACGACTATAGATCCTAAATTCTGAACTCCAAGGGCAGCTTTGATGACCTAGAACATCCCAAAATATCTCATTAGATGTTGACCTTCAAAAAAATTCGGTTAAATGCACATTGTTACTTTGTTTAGTCCAAAAAGCTGTAGATTTTAAGCTACAATTCAAAACTTATAATTTACAGCTGGATGTAGATATTAGGTTTTTGAATGTTTTGAAAAAGAGGAAAGTTTGGATAACCTAGAACATCCGAAGATTGCCCAATAATGTCAGTTGTTCTTCCAAAATATTCAATGAATATGTTTCAATACATCGTCAGCTTTGCACAGTCTCAGTAAGCTGCCATGTTACAACTGTAGGTCCCCAAGGATAGTTTGGAGGACCTGAAACATGGCATTCTGCTTTATAACGTGTTGGGACTTTTAAGAGTGTTGAAATAGTGAATAGTAAGAGTGTGAATATTTTTTGTATCTTTTGAATAGCCTAAAATTTGCACTGTTACGACTGTAAAATCTTGAGGTCTGACTGCCAAGACAGTTTGGATGACCCTAGACCATCCCAAGATTATCTTATTGTGTATTCTTACGTTTGAAAATATTCACTGAATACTCTTGAATAGGTGACGTACCTTGTATAGTCAAAAAAACTACTGTCACGTATCTTAGATTTCAAGGTTTGAACTCCAGGACGGTTTGGATCACTTAGAGGATCTCAAAATAATGACTGTTGGACCTTCCAAAAGGTTCATTGGATATGTTTGGATATATATGGTCATCCACATATAGAAAAAACTACCGTTATGTAAGTGTAGATCTTATGTTTTAGACTTTGGACAGTTAGGAGTTGGCCTTCCGTTACAACTGTAGATCATATGTTCCGAACTCAAGGACAGTTTGGATAACCTCAGATAATTCCCGTCTGTCTCCAAGGACTTTTTTTACGTCAGAAAATATTCACTGAACATGGTTGAATACGTAGCGCGTTACTTCGTATAGCCCAAAAAGCTATAGTTATTTCTGTAGATCTTAAGTTCTGAACTCAAGGACAGTTTGGATGACCTAGAAACATCATAAAGTTATCAAATAATTATCCAAAAGGTTGATTCAATATGTTACGATATGACCCTATATAGCCCCAAATGCTACTGTTACAACCGTAGATCTGACGCTTTGAACCTCGAGTACATTTTGGATGTGACCAAAAACCTCTCAGGAAGGATACAAAAATACAGCAACGTCTCATCAACGAGAAATCCAACAGCAACGTAAGGCAACGTGCATTGGCCTCCAAACAACGCTTATACCATTATTAAGGCATTTATTTTTTCTTACTGAACTTCTTCATATTCAGGATGTTCTAGGTCGTCAATTAGGTCTACAAACTCATATGCTTTTATATTTTTCAGATAGTTCGACGGAAAAGAATTTGCCTCAAGACATGGCTTTGCACTTTTTAGTTCAGTCTGGGTGAACTTGTTACAAACGCTTCCGCTTTGGTCACTATTTGGTCACTCATTTTTATTATTTATGTCACTAAAGTCACTATTATTTATCCATAAACTACCAGCTCCCGCTTCCTTTAGGAGAAAAAAAATCGCTTTAACATTGGTAGTTTTGCATTTTTTCTTTAGAATCTCCCGATCAGCAGGCATCAACAATTATCTTTAAAGAGCGTAACAACGCGAGTTTCTTGGTGAAAATGTTTATATTATTATATTATTGTTTATATCACAGACGTTAACAGACGTATCATATCGAACATTTTGCACTACAAATCATCGTCACTAACATACACCTGCGCCATCTTCTTGAGCACACTGTGATGGATGATAAAACTGAAACAGATGGCGGTAGTGTATTAACGTTAAACGTAAGAAAATCGAGTATAGCGCTATCTGTGATACTTCCAACTAAGAAACAGTTGAATTGACTGATTGCTTAATGCGTAGTGGACGAAAGAAACGCCACAAGTGTTACGTCCGTGTCGTCTGTAGATGGACATATTCACATTTATTTATTTACATTAATGTTGTTATCTTGATACATTTAGATTCAGCTGTTTGCATGTGTCATATTTACATGTGTTAATATGCTAATGTAAATATATTTATATGATAATATGCATATGTAAATATATAAACGTAAATGTATTTTGGGTAAATATATAAAATGTAAATAGAAAAATGTACACTAAATGATGTAAATAAAATGTAAGAAAAACAAATTTAAATATGTTAACACAGACTAACATACAAAACAGTTGCAGTTTCTTCATACCGATTACCCAGCTGAACGGTCAATTCGAATGTTTCTTAGTTGGTAGTAACACCGCAGATAGCGCGTATACTTGATTCTATTGACGTTTGACTTGAACACACCACTGCCATCCGTTTAGCTAATTCACTCATCACTATGTGTCTCAACAGATGGCATTAGCTGTTTTTCCAACTACGATGATTTGTAGTCCAAAACAAGTTCGAAGTGTTAAGGTCTGTTTTTCTGTGAGGAGTAAATGGTAACGAAGAAACGGAGATGGGTCAATATAATAATATAAACATTCGTATGGGAAAACGCGCGCTTTGATGGATAGTTCTTGATGCCATGCCATGATCGATAATTATGGCAGAAAAATGCAAAATGTACCGATTTTAAAACGATTTTTCTTCCTAAGAGGGACAAACGGAGAAACAATTTTGCATAAATATTGTAGATGGAAGTTTGTACTTTCAGTTCACGTGCTCTAAATGTTTGCTAATATTTTGCGTATTTAGTGAACAAGATATCTTGCAAAACGTATTTTTTTACACTTCTACCCCCCTACAATCCTTTTATTTAATGACTAGCAACTATCTTGCATATTCAAAGTTTATGTCATTTTTTTAAAGCCATCGCTGCAAAGTTTTCAAACAAAAATAAAAATAAAAAGTTGCTACAAACATAGTCTTTTGTTGGTAAGTCCCACCCTAAGGTAAGTCAGAAAACTGTTATTAAACGATACGTAGATAAGATAGAAGTTAAATTTCTTCAGCAAAGATTCATGAAATTAAAATATCTACAATTTTTTAGAAGCAAAAATCCTCTCTAAATCCCCAAGAATAAAAAGTTAAAATTTCAATTATGAACAGAAAAGACCCCTAGTCATCACTGCCATTCGTACCATAACAATGTAAGACGGTCCTCCCGTATTTGTAAAGGCGCATCTTCAAAGCTACACCATGCTGGAGGTGACTGGTTTCGATTTTCGGTTCTGGTCAAGGGATTTTTGAGAAGGATTTTCGACTTGTCACAATCATACAAAATGGTACTGGCATCGAAAGTTCTCAGTTTATAAGTAGCAGTGTCTTTAGAACTTAGTACGAGATACACGTTATAAGCTAATTGTGATATGAAATAAGCTAAATCCGGTTTCTGGGTACCAATACGTATTTACTGGATGTTTACTGACTGTTAGTATATATCGTCTGAATTGGCTCTGTCTTGTCTTCCCATCACAGTTTAAGATAGGTCCCAGGAGCATATGTATCGGTTCTAACCTACCCTAAACATTACTAAATTATATTTTTTCAACATTTAAAACATTTGAAAACACTGGATCGATTTTCACAACTAAAAACTCAAATGAAAGATTACTTTTTTACACACTATAACAAAAAATACTTATATTGTGTTCTTCATTGTATGATGTATGATGCATGATATGTACCACCACCCATTGTAGCACGGAAACTAAGTCCGACAGCATTGGGCTCTCCTCACCGTTAGACTTCGGATCAAACTTTAATAACCACTGATTATCACTGAGCTTTAATGACCACTAATCATACCGTACAAGTTGGAGTATACGCTACCTTGCGTTTAATGCAAGAAAAAATACCATACAAATTGTAGTAACAATAAGTTTGCAACAAGTTCTCAGAAGTAACCAAAGTTTTAATACCACAAATTCCCATTGAAAACCTCATATGTCCGCCTAAAAGTAGCTTACTGACCACTGTGCAATCTGTGCCTCATCATGTACCCTCATGTAGTAGTGATCTCTAGGTCGTTGTAACTTGGGCTATGGTCAACATTCTTGTCAACAAAGTTAGTCCAAAGCTTGATTTTTATCAGCATTGATTTTGTTATCTAATAAGTTTCTTTCGGTTCGCTCTTCAGCTCAGCAGAACCACATCAAATATCTTACGAAATCCAGTTTCATTCTTAAACCAGTGCATTTGATGTAAATTGAATTGTTACAAAAATCCGCTACTTCTAAGCTGAATAAGACGCGCAAGAGATATGCTGAATACACACAGCTAGTCACCAACAGATGGCGCTGATCTTTGTAAACGACTACAGACGTCAGAGTGAAGAGGATTAATACAGCTTTGACATTTCGGTTCAAAACAAGGGAAGTAAATAACACAACGATCTTA
>JASCZW010012802.1:0-27397 GCA_034211315.2 Aedes japonicus
CATTGAATAAATTTGTTTAAAAGGACTTTATAAAGATAACTATACTCGAAATTATTACTTGAATTAGTTGAAAATGGGATTTGAAAGAGATAGAACAAATTTTCACATTTTATTCTGCCACACCCTGTATTTTCAATGGCTTGGAGTTTCAATGATTTCTTCAAGTTGGAAATTTTTCTGCGCAATGTAACGCATGATGGATTTTTTCTCTGACATTTTCCTGATAGGAATCATGTCCGGCCTATGCGAAGGACAGTGCGCTCAGCGACCTTGTCTGATAAAAGGATATAAAGTATTTGAAATCATGCGTTATTATTAATATCTATAATCAGTGTTATACTCTGCTAGTCTACTTAGTGATATCAGTATGTCGTCTTCACGACGGATGAGCACGGCACATTAACGTATGCGACACTTTCACATCCAATAGTGTCGCCTCGTTCTTTCAGCAGAGCTTGAAGCTAAAATGACACAAAATAAAAAGACTGCACAAGCAAAGCCTTATAGGAACACATAAACATGAGAACATCACGAAATAAGAGAATAATTTAATCAGCAGTGGTTGGCAGAAACAGATAAAACAGTAGGGGTAATTGAACATCACGGATACACAGAATAGTCAAAATGGCCGACCTTCTTAATCTAACCTACCTTAATTAACATATCTTCTCGGTTATGTTGCTGAGCGGCTATTTTGTCCTGATTTTTCGACGGTCTAGCAGGATCTCTGGTACTCCATATTATGCAACCTATGAAATATACAAATAAATGTTATTTACATATAATTTACATAAAAACTACAATTCTTATTTTTATTTTGACCGCCCTTCTTAAGCGTAGCTATACGTTTTTGTGGCATTGCTAAACGTTACTGTTATTCGCCGGAGAATGGAAATTGTCTGAAGCCACCAAAGACTGACCCTGCCTGCATGAAACACAATTAGCCTGCATGAAACACAAACAACAAAACGATTAATGTTGACGTTCAATGCTGTTATTATTATTGGATTCATGTACCTACCTGTAGAAGCTACTTGAAATTGCACAAACACATTCCCGATAACTTTAAGCCTAATAATCGATTAATGTTGTTATTTTTTATCTTTGTTGATGTAGTAGTTTGGGCAATTCTCACTCCTTGCTACCACCTCACACATTAGAAACAGAGAAAAGTTGTCACATAATTTTCATATTACTCTCAATAAATTTGCGGTTTCATTATTCACATTGTATGTATTGTTGCGCGCTTACAAGTCGTGAAAAATCTATTTATATACATATAAATTGTAATTACTAACCCTATCTCGAATGGGCCAGCTCAAATACCCCAGCAAATACCACTAAGGAATATGGGCACTCTTAAAAAATCCACTGAACAAGACTAATGAATATTGGGTTTATTTCTGTTTCAGTGTAATTTCGCAGCAAAGGCCATAGCTCTGTCGTGTACAAAGCAAACAACTTCAACTCAAATTGTAGTAAGATTGATTCATATTCTGCATGAACTAGGGTTACTCATAATTAGAATTAACTATACTCAGTCGATGAGTAAATGATACTCCAATTTTCCAGCTATCATTTACTCATCTACAGGGTAAATTAAATTTCAACAAAGAATAAACCAAATTCTAGCAGAACATGAGCCAATCAAACGCAAATTCGGGTTAAAGTTTTTTACCGTGTATGTAGAATAGAACTGTCAGTCAACGATCTGAATCGTATGTTTTGATTTGTGGAAATTGCAACTGTGTTAAATTGAAGGATGTTTGTTTTGTTCGATATCGGTGTTCGTTTTTGAAAATTTGAGCTCGGAATTTACTATTAATTGTAATGGACCACTTTAGAGAAAAGGCTGAACAAAAACAGGGAAAAGAAACAGCACAATGATCTCCATTTTCCATGAAAATGATCATATCCATGGATGGATGCGAAAGGTAAATATAATAATCATTGCATACCTTGCATACAAAAAGAACCTCTGATCTCATCTATGCATTATTTAACAAATTTCAGAAACGGGGAAAATCCACATAGGGAAAATAACGACTTAAGCACCCCGGGACCCTATTTCAAGCATGGGGTTAACGTTAACCTATAACGCGCATTTTTTGCAGTATGGTGCTCCATCTAGTGAAGCACCGTAGTGCAAAAAATGAGCGTTGTAGGTAAACGTTTACCCCGTGCTTGGAATAGGGTCCCGGAGTGCTTAAGCCTTTCCCTACCCTATCAACGCAGTGTTACGAAATACAGTTTTGAAGGTATTGAAAAATCAAACTTGATTCATGAAGACGGAAGAACAACTGTAACAACACCAACTGTAAATCAAGCTTAATTCTTTGTTTTCCTAAATTTAATTCCGTGTGGGCCTAGATTGAATTCGAATACTTCCGGTGTGCGATGCAAATCGAATCTTCTGAATCAACCCAGATCTTCGGGAGATCTCATCGATGTATTAAGCGACGACAGCAGCGAATTTGAGGATATATCTATAGAAATGCTGACACGATACTCTGATCTACAAGCTCATTTGATAAAAATTGTAGAAGCAGACGATTGCTCCACCATCGGATCTGATACATCAGACAAAGAAATGTATTTTTCGGAGGATTGTGAAGAAGAGTTTTCGCCTTCACAAGACATTGCTCTTAAAGAAATTGTACTTTGGTCTTTATTTGCACAACGAGGGAACGGACCAGATCTGTCAGCCCGATTACTGGGCTTTTCGAAAGGGACCGTTTTGCATTTTTGAAAAGGACACTGAAATTAAAAAATATCTGTACCAACTGTTCCATCTTAGCATTCCTCTTTGCTTCAACTTCACAGCAAGTTTTTCCGCTATTACGTTGGATTCGCAACAACAATCCAATAACGCTCGACCGATTATAGTCGCATTGCCAGATCCAGTTACGAGCACTTTCGCGGTTGACAGGAATATCTGCTTCGTACCAGCTTAAGTTTGAGTACAACAGCTAACCGTGCGCTGCTCCGCTGGCTGCTCCTTTTTTTTATTCGCTTTGCGCTGGGCCTTGGGCAGAGAGTCTTCGACTGGCTTCCTAGGATCTGCCGAACGCTCGACTTGCTGGTGAAGGTAACTATGGTGATGCTTGCCACAAGCTCTGTAATGTTTGTCGGTCTTGCACTCCATAGTTCGATGCCCAGCACGGAAGCAACTAAAGCACAGGCCCGCTTTCTTCACTTTCTCGTATCACTCTGGAACAGACAGCTCCTTGAAGCTATCACATTTGTAGACGTTGTGGGCGTGCGAGCAGCAAGGGCACGTTTCTTTGTTCGTCTGCACGAACACCTTCTGTTGTCTGGTCTTTGCTGCTATCTGCGGTTGACTCGTTGGAACGTGAACCGAAAGCTTCTGGAGGATTCGACTTCGATCTTTCAGGAAGACAATCATCGTAACTTGGAGGGTCGTCATGAACAAGTGATGACTCCCTTAGCTTTCGTATCTCTCGATCCAAGCGAGATAATGTTTATCAGCATCATCTTCGATAGCCCTTCTACCGGAAGGTTGTGGTTATTTAGAGCAGTTGTGACGAAGGGTTCTGTAATTTTACCACAGCCACTGCTTGCTAGACCATAGACTTAAATTTCGTAAAAATAATGAGTAGTCAGATTTTCAACACAATTTCTTACCTTTGCACTACAAATTCGTCGTATTGATCTAACCGTACTAGAGAATATACTCGAGCCAGACTCCAAGTTTTCTCTTTAATTGCAATATATCCTCACACATTTTTGGTGCGTAATTGCACAAATCATAAAAATCACACTTCACTTATTACACTAGCCACACGAGAATCTTCGAATACGTGATAAAATACTAGAAAACCATGGGATTAATTTTCACAATAAACTAAATACGCTTGCACCTATTCTGAACCGTGTTTACAATCGACGTAATCGCTTGATTTTGCACTGCTCATACACTGTATAGCAAACACATCAACGCTAGTGTGTGTGTGTTCAATCATTCATAGAGCATTCTATGCCCAACGTTATGGTGAGCCTTGTTGTCAATATTCTCATGGAAGAATAACATACAAACCCTTTCATTTTGTCTTGGTTATATGCATGCTACCCAACACACGTGAAGTGCTGTCAAATGATCTACTTCATTTTTGGGTGTAGTAGTGAAGAGCGTAAACTTGTTTGTATTTTTTCTTGATTTAAATCAGTACGAATAACATATGTACACAGATGGGATTAATGGTTTTCGTGATATTATTAATATAGGTACATAGCAGTGGCAACTTTTCCGTATTAAATTGCAAGAAAATGATCAGAATCGAATGTTTTGTGTGTTGCTAAACGGTTAACGCTAAGTGGACGAATAAATTGTGAATAACTTGTGTACTCAGTGTTCGGTATTCAGTGCATATTCACCGATTTCCACTGAAGGTCCGCTTATTGAGCTCAAGATAGGTTCCGCGTCCCTACATTAAAATACAATGAAGTGTGAATTTCAGACATAGTAGATACGAGTAAAAAATATGATTTAAAATTATTTTACAAAACTTGGGATATCCATGAATGATCTAAAATTATATAGCACAAAAAGAATAGTAAACTTAAAATTTCGAAGTGCTATTCCGTTTCCTTGAGTCACAAGAACTTTTTGAAGATAGTCTCATAGGTACTATAGTGATTTTAATGGAATTCAAATGAAATTATATCACGTACTTTAATATCATAAAAGAACATAATAAACTGACGTTATGATGTTTAATAATAATAACAGCAAGCCAGTAAACTATAGTAGTATACAGGGTGGCAACATGAAAGTGATACACTCATTTGTGATCTCCTCGCTACAATGTATACCATTATCGGTAGACCCTTTGTGTACGATTTGAAACAGTGACTTGTTGCCAGTTCATTCGTAAACAACAAACTGAATTAGTGCTCTTAAGTTGACGAAAATAGAAATGGATTCATGTAGAGAACAAATTCGGATCTTGCATCTTGACGGATTGACTAATTTGGAGATCAGAAGGAAGCTGTCGCATTTGAAGTTGAGCAGATTATTTGTGTACAGGACCATAAAACGTTTCAAAGATACTGGTACTGTTGTCCCTAAGAAGAAACCCGGTAAAAAACGCAGTGTACGGACGCCCTCAGCGATCAAGGCAGTTAATGAGCGAATTCGAAGGAATCCGGCTCGGTCGGCGAGAAAAATGGCGCGTGAAATGAAAATGAGTCACACATCAATGCAAAATATATTGAAAGGTGACCTAGGATATGGAGCTTTCAAAAACAGAGGATTCACGGATTGACACGCAAGAATATTGAAGACAGAGTTGCCAGATCACGTGCGTTGCTTAAGACGCACGCTGGTCATAACATAATTTTTTCAGATGAAAAATTGTTTACTCTGGAAATGTCCCTGAACAAACAAAATGATCGTGTATATGGAACAAATCTTCGTGAAATACCGGCTGACAAACGAGGGTTGAACGATATCAAAATGCCTCTGCGGTGATGGTTTGGGGTGCAATATCGTCAAAAGGCAAATTACCGCTGCTGTTCATAGACAGGGGGGTGAAAATAAACAAAGAGTACTATTTACAATACGTCATCAAGGACCACCTACTTCCTATGCTAAGAAACTTTTCGGTGCGGAAAGTTTTGCTTCCAGCAAGATTCAGCTCCAGCGCATAAGGCCATAGTTGTTCAGCATTGGTGTAGCAAAATTTACCATGTTTCATCAGCTGCTCAGAATGGCCTGCATCGTCTGCTGATTTGAACCCACTGGACTTCAGCATCTGGGGCTACATGCTTGGAAAACTGGGCAATATGAAGCACATGTGTTTGGACTCATTTAAAAAACGCTTGGTTGAGATTTGGGATCAAATGCCGGAGGAGGTGGTGCGTGCGGCTTGCAAAAAACTTTGAGAAGCGTCTCCGTACCGTGATTAAAAACAAAGGTGAAAGGTTTGAACTTCACTAAGCACAATAAAAGTTTAACATTTTGTCTTGTTATTAAAAGTGAAATGAATGAGAAATACAATTCTGTTTAAGTTTTATAACAATTTCCGAGTGTATCATTTCTACGTTGCCACCCTGTATATATTTGTAACTTAGCTGGTCTCCCAACAAACATCGGTGTTGAATTATAGCTTGTTCAAGCAAATTTGGAGAAGCTATTCAGCTGTTTCTTCTAGAATAGCTAAATAGCTTCTCCAAATTTGTTTGAACAAGCTCTAATTCAACACCGATGTTTGTTGGGCTTCCACCCATTGAAAGACTTCCGCTGTTGCAGCTTCTATAGGATTGAGATTTACTTAGATTAGAATTTGTTTTCACGTTTATAGACAAATGACATAATAATCGTAGGTACAATGTATATCTGACATCCACTGCTTTGTTACTGAAATTGAAAATTAGACATGTATTAAAAACCTAATAGTCTTGGAAAAATTGAAAACAGCTAACAGTGAGGCTAAATCAATTTTATATGAGTATGAATAATGTCAAAAATGGAAACGTAATGAAACTACAAATTATAGTAATTAAATTTCCGATAACTCTTGTTGATAATTCTTCTTTGTCTGTGAAATATGAAATGAATGATTATAAATTTTCCATTTACCCTTTTTTATTTAATGGTAAATACCTGAGCAGAATAAAATAGCAGTCGTGAAAACTTCTTATTGTCTAGAGCAAAAATCTCAAAAATCAATAAAGAATACCGAACAAATGCAATAATTTGCAAAGGGGTACCCCTTATATATCGTTCACTGCTACATTGAAATCTTCATTGCAACATTGAAACATTGAATATACGTTCATTGCTACATTGAAATCTTCATTGCAACATTGAAATGTAAATCACTGAAATACTGTGCATGTAGTAAATTTGCATTACTTTCAATAGTTTACAATTGTAGAAAGATAATTTTTGATAGTTGACTTGATATGCGGGGAAATTTGCAATCGATTGATTTAAACATCTTGAAAATCTATCAAACAATAATTAAGTTATTAGCGTTAAATTTGTAACCATATTTCGTATCGGACGTTATTTTAGGATTTTCAATTGACACCCTACCCTTGCCGTAAGACGTAGTCTCATCAAAAAAAAAATCGTTAGCACTCTCGTAGTGAGCCACTCATCACACCTAAAGAATATGTTCAATAGGAATTAAAAAATGATGTTTCGATCGAATATACTTTGTACGGAAGGTGGACCAGCATCTAGTAATCGTCTACTTCGCTTCATGCATATGATGCAAAAGATAAGTTAAATGTAAGTGAAATAGAAGAGGAGACACCTCATCAATTAAGTTTATCTTTCATAGCCTTTCAAGCTTTTGAAATACTGCTTCTTCTCTCCCTAAACAAAACTATCCGAAACACACACATATCCAAAAGAATCAACTTGATGCTTTTCCATCGCGTCCAAACAGTAAAGGCCCAAACGCAATATGGACAGAAACGGCAGGTTTGACAGTTGTCGTAAATGACGTCGATATATTCAATTGGAATCAACTTGAATCGGATTGGTTTTCTATCCGACAAGCAGGTTTAGTCAGATTGGGCTATTCCGCTGCTGTCACCGTTCCGCTTCCGTTATCACTGCGTTTGGGCCTTAACGGGTAAGTCTGACTGCCACCGTGTCTGAAAAAATAATGCCTGTTTTTTAATAATCTATTATGAAAATACATTTTGTTGTGGACATCATGACAAACAATCAAAAAGGGCCAAAAAAATTGCAAAAACATAAATTCGCAATATCTTGAGAACGGCTAGGCTTACGAAAAACGTTTTGCAGTGTTTTTAAATTGAAAATAATGCATAAAGTTTGGTTTTGGTATATTTTAATAGAAAAATTGTCATTTTCAATATTTTCAAAAATATCATAAATATTTAAAAACAAAAAATAAAACCGTTAAAGAAGTGACCATCTAAAACTTTTCATCAGCTTTTAAAATAATAAAAATAAGAAGGATCGAATGGGAGATCCTTTGAGAAAATCACCGTTTTATGTTTTTAAGCATGAATGTTGCAGTGTATTTTTTCTTGAAGAACACTCTTTTTTCTACAACTTTATTTAAGACGACATTTTGATCAGATGGGTCGAAGGTTTTCGAAGAATTTTGTTTTTGAAAAAATAAAATCCACATTTTAAATACGCCCTCATAGAAAACTAGTCCAGGATAATTTTGGATTTTTTCTGGAAAATGTAATTTTGTGTAGAAACATATGGACAAAATTTCATTCCGATCGGAAAGGGCAGGGTCCAACCTATTTGCTATTCTGGCTCGAAATGCTCGTAGGTTATACAGTTCGAATTCCCAGCAAGAATCGTATCGTTCAACTTTTGCACAGTGGGCCTGATCGATGCTTCTTGTATGAGACTCCGTTTTGGCTGCTTCTGCTTCTTATAGGTTCGAAGATCCTTTTTCACTTGCTCCTTCCATTTGTGTCAACTTTTTCAGTGACATTCCGAGTTCTGTACACCATTTGTGCAAGATTTCGACGTTGTTTCGCTGAAAGTCCACTCATTTTGAAATACACTGTTGGAAACGATTAAACCGCTAGTAGATAAAGGTAAACAACAGGATGCAGCCATAAAAAGATCAATTTCTTGCTAATTGGAAGCATTTTCTAACTGCGTTCATATTTTCTGGGGTAGTCTTTAGCTGTCGGCTCACTAGCCCTAGTGGACCAACACCCTATTACCAATTAGATTACCCGTGGCATCTACCCTTGCCAACAATGGTACCACTGAATAAACCACAATTGACAATCGGACAACTATCATAAGGCTAGATCAACTGCCCCATACTCAGACAGAAGAGAACAAAAAAAAACATCCCGAACGAGGCCACAACGGCAGCGCTTTCCCGGTGGACTGATTAAAACTGCGGTTGAGAAATTTTTAATTGACCGTAAGCAAAATAAACAGAACAAGTGCCGCACACATCGCTTTTTGTGGTCTATGGGCAAAACTTGTTCTTCTCACACACCACCTAGAAAAAAAGTTGAGAAAATAGATTTAACGTTACAGACATAAAAACAAAAACACTTCGAATCGATCCGTTAGGCTTTATCTCGCACACGCCGAGGGGCGAATGGGAGCGAGAATTCATCGCAATAAGAACGCGAAAACGTGCGCTGGTATTGAGCAGAGTAGCAGAAGACGAAAAAAAAACAATCGAAAACGTTTAACAAAAGCTTAGTGCACCGAGGTTTTTGGAATCGATCGAACCGGAAGCGACGCGCAATTTTTGTTAAAAGGAAGTATGAAGGTGGTTCATGTTTTTTTTCTCTCTTATTTCGGGGTCCCAAATTGAGAAACAACAACAAAAAATCGAGGTGTGGGCTAATCGTTTTCCCAGATTCGATAATGACGGCAATTTTCTAGTCGCGCCTGAATGCGAAAAAAAAAGTGCTAAACAAGGGCGTGTTGATTCGATCGGGCCGGGCCGGTGATTTGTGTGAAAGGTGCTTTTCGCAAGTGATTTTCGGTGAGATTTTGGCCAGGTATTGGCAATTTCTCCGGTATTAAGATAATGGGGATTTAATGCGAGAGGGATACCGATTTCGAAGGGAAATTTTGATTGGCCCAAAAGTCGAAAATTTCGGCTTAAAAAATACAGTAAATTTTGCTTGATTGCAGGAGATGGATTTCGGAACGACTTACGAATAACAGGTTCGCTGCTTACTGCGTTGAAGTCTCCTGAGCTTTGATTACGTTCAGCTTGCATGGGAAAGTTTTTGAGTATCAAAACCTCTTGCGTGATTAGGTTTCATTCGTCAGGATCCTAAATATTGCAACTGCACCTTACAGGTCATCAAATACATTATGCTTGCTGGAAATGGTGATTAACACGCTCCGTAAATTCGGTTGAGGGCCCAATAACAAATTATCGATTTGTTGGTTCAACCCTATTTCATTCCACATGCGTTTCACATAATAGAAAAGATGCACCGATGGTGGCCTCGAGGATCGGTGCAGCTTGACTGACTATATGTCGAAAGGAATTCACAAAGTTGTTAGATGTAAACCTTTAATTAAGAGCTACTTTGCTGTGTGTAGACGCAATTCTTAAGTATGATGTTGAATAGTTACTGTACTTACCGGCGGTTTGTTTTCGTACTGAGAGCTAATGGATTGGAAACTGTTATATTATTAATTCGTCGATCTATTAACACAACTTACTACTACCGTCCGCTTTAGGCAAACTGATTGAGCAACTTAAATCTACATCGGCACCTGCAATATGCCGAAAATAATCGCCCGCCTTCTAGATTCCACCACCAAAACGTAGCTCCACTTAGCGGATCGGCACCACTTATTCCCATCCTAGTTTTGCTCCGTTTAATCTCTTCAGAAATTGCACTCATCGCTCGCTAATCGCTACCGACTCATCAACGAGTGCCAGGGAAAATCCCATTCATTTTCGCGGTATCACTTCATTCAACTTCCAAACGCGAACGCATCAAGAAGCCAGCAGCCTTTCATTAGCCTTGCCGCTGCGGCGAGCGGCACTGCATTTTCACCATTCCCCTCTTCGTCTCGCCCTGTTGTTTGTCCATCTATTTTTGCATCGATTCATTGGTTTCCACTGCTAAAACCTCCAGTTATCTGCAGTTATCATCCAATGATCTGTGATATTGCAACTGAAAACGAGAAAGATCCTGGATTTGTGTTTTTCTTGAAAGAGGAACACAACATGGATCGGGAAAATGTTGACCGTCTTCCAATTCGCCCACAGATTTATCGAGAGGAATACTTGTAGAAGCGCTTGCTGCCCTTCTTCCGCTTTCACCGTGGTCCAACGCTGTTCTGGCCGGATCTTGCTTCGTGCCATTTTGCCAAGCCTGTAATGGATTGGTACAAAGCGAAGGGCGTTAATGTGGTCCCGGAGGAACCCGCCAAATACACCAGAGCTTCGTCCGATCGAAAAGTTTTGGGCGATAATGAAGAAGAAGTTGAAGAAAAGCGGAAAACACTAAAAATCGATGAAGCTTTGAAGAAAAACTGGGAGAAATTGTGTAAGGAAGATGGACAAAGCCTCGCCCATGATCTCATGAGCAGTGTTAAGAAAAATGTACGAGCATTCAGTTTGGGGGAGGAAATTCAATAAATAATTTATGCCAAAACATAGCTAATATATAGTTATTTAATCCCTGAAAATTTAAGAAGTATCCGATTTGAAATGAATTTTTGGTGATCATTTTTGTGTGTCTCATTTTTTCCGAGTCCAGTCTTTGTTTTGATTTAGCCACCCACTTTCGCACCGGTCGTTGATAAAAAGGTAAAACATAGAAATCCACTTTATTCTTGCACCGGTCTACTTTGTTTTGTTTCGCTAAACATTCTGTGCAATGTAAAGCTATTTGACGTTTACGGAACCAGCCCCCTTCGTTATATTTTTGTTTTGTTTTCATTCCACAATATTTTTTTAGACACGAGCTTAAAAACAAATCTCGAGTACTTTTTCAAAAGGACGTAAGTCACAAAATGTAAACAAACGCGTTGTTCATGGCATGTTGATAAAAAATCATGTATGTATGCCCTGGTTTGATGAAGTTTCTGATGGATTATTCTTGGAAGATTTAACTTTTAACTAACTTTTTTTTAAAACGGTGTAAATTCACTTGTGCACTCTTTGGGGAAAATGGTACATGCGTCGCTTTTGTTGAAAAGTAACTGCGAAACATTATTACATCATTTGGATGCCCCTTAAGGACTCGTTAGTAAAAGTCTTTATGCCATAAGGTTGAATATTTAGATTTGTTTCAGTAAAAATTGATTTTTTTAGCAAAAATGTGCTTACAACGTTTTGTTGAAGGAAAAAATTATACGTCATTTTAAAAAGTTCGACGTATCTGTGTGAAACATGACAACTTGACGTAACATTTCGACGTAACAACATTGTCATTCGCAGAATGGCGTATCATTTTGACGCAAGTAACATGCCATCTATCATACTGACTTATCAAAATGACATATTATCTTTTTCGATTGCAGACCGTTGTAAGAAACATTTTTCTAAATAAGGCTTGGATTTTCACTCCTAGTGTAGTTTTTAAGCACATTGATGCAATATATTTTACCAATGTGTTATTTAGTGTAATTTAATTGGGATAAACTAAAGAGACTGGAATATACAAAGAGGCGCCGTGTTCTGATTGGAATTTCAATTTATCTGTCAGCGTGATTCCAATCGAACAAGAGACTTGTCAATCAGCAAACTTGTTTTGAAAATGATGGGAAGTATTGATAGGGGCCTTGGATAGCGTAGTCAGTTATGAGTGAAAGTATTAGCAGTATGTTTTATTAAGTTCCTTAGATCACATAATATACTTGAATCTTATATGTACATGAATACATTTTTTTTCTACGTAACAATGTTAATTCAACGGTTCTTATAAGGTCATAGATTTGCTATCAAATTTATTTTTTCGACATTTTTTTGCTACTAACGTTTTCAACCCAAATAGAGCAAATTTTCTTATCAATTTTTTCTTGATATCGTGACAGTTCAGGAAATGCTGCGTTTGAACTTTACTAAAAAGCACTACAATATTTTCGAACTGATTATTCTCGCAGGTATCTGATGTTTTCACGTGAACTCTTACAATTGATTCTAGGCTTATAAAAAGATTAAACGTATCTTCGTTGGCATTTTAGTATATGCCAACGAAGATACGTTTAATTTTTGTCCTGCATGTCCTGTAAAATCTTTAAGTATAGTGAATTTACTGAAATTGGCCAAAAACGGCTGATCTGAAATACATTTGCTCACGCATTTATCACAAACCGACGCCTTTTTAGCTACCTTATGTAACATTATTCCAGAAATATGGTACAGGACATTCCGTTCCGATTCATTCAATGGTTGTATTGCTATTGGGAAAGTAGATAAAGCCGATGATACAGCAATTTGCGTGGACACATTTTCCATTTCAGATTCCTCTGCTGCGCCAGCTGTCGGACATTGCACTGTGGGACGAAACGCCAAAAACATGAACTTTTTACAATAACTCGTAAAAACGTATTTATAACATTTTGGTGTCTTCAGATGAAAATTTTCAAAAAATATAACGCATTTAAAAGTGACAAATCTTAGTTCGCAGCTTCACCACAGGCGCCGCTGCAAACTTGATTTTTTTAAAATGATGAGATAGAAAGTTAGTGTCTTCGGCAAAGTTGTAGATAATTTTAATACAAATAACATTGCTGAAAACACTAACCTTCTATCTGGTCACTGTGCCGAGGTACGTGTTTTTTAAAATGGCGGGCCTTGGAAACTAGTTTTTTGTGATTATTTAATAAATGTGCAGTTTTAGGTCAAAATAATGTTCTACAAGTTGTACAAATAATCAAAATATAAATTTTCTCTATACTCACCTTACGTCTAAAAACATTATGGGAGAAGTTATAATAGTTTTATTGTGAAAAATTTGGGTTTTTCATAGCCCTTTAGCTGGCGGGGATGCAAGTGGATGCACATGAAACCTCATAGGGTTCAAAATATAGAATGTGCTATAGCATATTATGTTGGTTTCATGTGTATCCATGATTATCCCCAAGAGCTAACCTGTGTTCTATGAAGTAGCGAATATACCATTAAAACTATCATAAATGCTAATATTCCCAATTGAGAACCCTATTATCGTGTAAAAACGTGTATGTTTTGTATATTTTTATAATTTTATGCATAACTGTTGCTATTCAGTTGTGCAAATACCAGGGCTCACACACACACACATATTTAAAGGAAATCCTTTCACCCCTCACTTCATCCTCTCTTACTTCTATCCATATATCCATGTTGACTTTTAGAAGCTCCAGAACATCGTACAATATCCCACTTTCGAAGCTTATATCTTCCATCCTCTTTTGTAACGTTCGCTCCGATGGAATAGAATACTTTTGACGCTCGTGCTCGTATCCTTTCTTACCGCCTGCAAATTTTGTGTTTAGGCTCTCTGTGATAGCTGTATCGCTCCATTCTTTAGGTCGCTGCTTACAGCAAAACATCAACCTGGTCACTGTTAAAAGTTTTGTTTAAGGCGTAGAGCAAGGTTATGCTGTTTGTTTTGTTTTTCGATAGCGGTTTCTTGGGCTTTCACCTTCTGTTTCAGGGATCTGCATTTGGTCTCAAGTTCAAGTATTCGTCTAAAATAAATTAATTAAGGTCAAGCCATGGAAAGAGATGAACAACAACTTTTTTAGCTTACTTTTCATACACTGTTTTTGTTTGTGCACAAATCCGTTCATGTTCTACAACATTCGAGTGACGTACTTCGACGGAAATCTTTGGAGTCAGATTGCGGTTGTTTTGATTTAGTGATACACTTGCCACCATACCAGTCACACTTTCTGAAAATGCAGATGCCATATAGTTGGGTTCCGGGTTCTTATTTTCACGACTTCACTTTCAAATCTCGAGAGCGGAATTTGGTGCTCTGATGATGTAGCGGATTCATTTAACTGGAACGTGGAATTCGGTTGAATCGTGATATTTTCACAAGCGGGTGCTTGGAGCCTCCTGCTATGCCCCGGCAAAGTTGGAAAATTTGAAATCTGTGCGACGAATGGGTACACTGGCAATGCTCCTCTACACTTGAGAATTTTTCCCTTCACCGAGGCGAAATAAATGTCGTCTGGGCCGAAGTGGAACTGAAATTGTTGAAAATAATTCACTAGATGTAATTTAATGGAGTTGATGAATAATTCTTCTTACACTGCATAGCCGGCAGCTATCGGTGAGACAAAAATCAGACGGAAGGCCACAAAACTTAAGCCATGCTTCTCTTTCTGTTGATTCAGCAGGGAAACGAAAAAACGCAATGTTTTTGAAACCTGGCGTGGTTTTGTTGCAGCAATACTTTGCCAAACACTTCATGGTTGTGGACGTAACTTAAATTATAAAAATTATCGAAAGAACAACACTTCTTATAAAACCAACAACAACAAATGGATCAAACGGAATGAAAACAAAAGTCAAGCAATGACAGTGATGCGCGTATCGTGTAACGTGGTTGCTACGATTTATTTTCGTAGGGATCAGATGGCGTCTCTTTGTATACATTAATTGTTATTTTATATATTCTCCGTGCGAGGAGTAACGATTATGATGTTGAAGGAGATGTTCGCTCATCACCATGAGGCACCAAGAGTGAACAACAATGTTTTTGGCTAGAATTGAAAGATATGAAGTTGTGAAGCCTGTTGAAGTGGCGGACTTAGTCCGTGCTTTAACCTACCCCGCAGTGGGATGTTAGGCAAAAATGTCGTTGGTTCGAGTACCACTGTACACATGCCCTTTTCGCTCAATTTTCCTAAAACATCTGCTATGTTTCCGAGCCTGCCGCACACTAGCGGAACTATCAAAAAACTTTCTCTTCATATCTTTCAATTCTAGCCAAAAACATTGTTGTTCACTCTTGGTGCCTCATGGTGATGAGCGAACATCTCCTTCAACATCACGTCTCTTTGTATATTCCTGTCTCTTTAGGATAAACATGTCCGGTTTTCAAATAGGAATAAAAATAAACTCAAAAAAGTTCAATGCTGATTTTCTCATCTTCGTCCAAATGTTACTTACGTCTATTTGAAAAAGTACTCGAGAAATATATTTTTAAATTCCATGGCGTATGTGGAATACTTGAGTTCAAGTGACGATGACTTCGACAAGCTGGTGTTCACGCAGCAGTTAATGTCCAGTGCACATACAGCGGTGACTTTGCCACTTTGAAGCAGACCCCAGGATCCGATAGTAGTGCATTAGAAGAAATGGACATAGTTCTTTGGCTGCATACAGCGTTAACGCTTTCTTCATGTTGTCCTCCGGAGAGGCACCGTTTTGCTGGTGGGAACTTATCTGCGACACACATCCGGCAAACTTGCTGACCGATTTGCTGATCGAATGCCATCTTTCTTTGATGCCAGTTGCGGCGCGCTGTTCCGGGAGAGCTGAACCGTTCTCTGCACAAATTTCTATGAACTTCCATAACTGGACCTTGGGACACATCCAGCCAAGCCCTGCAAAGCGCTTCGTCCTCTTAATGCGTCCAATTTCTTCAACGGGGTTTTGATGCACTCATTTTTTTCACAACTTTTCACAATAAACGTGAAATTAGCAAAAACATATTCCAAAGAAATCTTAAACACTCAAAGCCTTCCAGATGAAAATGTTTTGACGTTTCAACTTGTTTTGATTATTTTTCTTTAAATATAGCAACGCTTGGCTCGGTTGGATCGGGCTCTCAAATTTACGAACCGCCACGCTCATTCGGATTTACCCAAATTTGAGTAAAGCTAACCCAAAAGCATAAAAATTGGAACTTCTCAAAATTGGGTAACCGGAACCATACCCATATTTGGGTAAACCCACTATTTATTTGATTTTGGGTTAGTTCTACTCATTATTATAAAAAGTGGTTTTATTGAAATTGGGTAAAATATTAAAATGAAGAAATACCTTTGGCTGCTATTGTTAACCCAACTAACATTTTTCATTAGGTAAACGCTTCATTGGCAATACGTATACAACGTTAAACTGAGTAATGGCTAAGAAGTGGTTGCACAAGCCAATATTCTCACAGGCAAATCTGGCGAATCTACATAGCTTCATGAAATTGCGAAAAGTTAGCAAGAAGCGTGAATACACCTTTAGAAAGTTTATTATCTTTTAGTTGAAAACCGTATTATCGATTGGAAAATCGATCTCTCGTTCTGTACGTTATCATAGTCGTATGCGCATCATCGCTTGACAGCGGTGCTGCGAGTATTGTTTGATCGAAAGGTTTCATTGCCTATCATCAGCACTATGTTTGATAAGTTGTAGATAGATGAACAAAAACAATTGCCTGTATTTCAGTTATTTATTATTGAATTCAAGATCTTTTTTATACAAATGTAGCGTTTTCTTCATACTTTTAAGAAAAAATACGGATAAAATTATTCGTCACGGTTTCGAAGGAATTCTCGATTTTTTCCTGTAACACGGCTCATTAGGCGGCGCACACCTTCTTCGTCCATCGTTTTAGCTATCTTATTCCACCAGGTCTTCGTCTGATTGATGTCTTTGACAACCTTTCCCTTTGCCTTGAGTCTCCTCTTCATGATTGCCCAGTATTTCTCAATAGGGCGGAACTGAAGGCAGTTGGGTGGGTTAAGGTTTTCGGAACAACCTGGACCCCTTTCTTTGCATACCATTCTTGAACGACTTTGCTGTAATGACTGGCCAAAACATTACGGGATGGTCGTAGGATCGAATGAACGGCAAAATTCGTTTTTGGAGACACTCTTTTGGTATAGTTCCGACGTCATTGTCTTATTTGTAACGAAAACTTTCGTTTTTTGCCTCAGCTGCAAATGCCCTGCCAAATCATGAATTTTCGTGCAAATTTGTCGGCAGAAACAAATTTAAATTTGGCTGGAACATCCTCCCGAGCCGTTGCCAAGTAAAATTTTTGACCTGGGATTTGCCCGAAGTCAGCCTTGACATAGGTTTCATCGTCCATCAGAAGACACCCGTCCGAACTTGGTCAGCACCTGGTCGTATAGCTTCCGAGCACGGATTTTGGCCACACTATTCTGTTTTATGGTCCGATTTGGCTGTTTGCTAGCTCGATACGACTTGGTTCCTTCCCGGAGGTTTTTCTCACGGTACTATGGGCAGCACCGAATTTTCTGGCCAAATCACGGTCCGACAGATTGGGATTCCTCTTAATCGTCTTCAAAATCTTACCACGCAGTTTCCGGTCGACAGTTCCACTCCGACGATTGGCTTGAGGCTTCCAAATCGTCGTCAATGTTTCCTTATACCGTTTGATAACGCCCCATACGGTATTTCTGGGCAATTTCAGCTGTTTAGCTAGCCTAGATGCAGACCACAATGGATTTCCCCAAATAACTGTGCACAATTTTCCTTCTTTCGGCTTCCATGTTGATTGTTTACAAAAGTACAGTCGATTTGCGGAATGATCAAGAATACATACGTGAAGCTGACAAAATGCCCGGACACGTGGGCGCCAAGAACTTCCAAATCCAGTCCACCAGGAGCGCCACAATATGAGCAAAAGTTTGTTCCAATTCTAAATGAAGCAAGCCTTAGTAACATAGTAGAAATGCTGTTTTAGGAAAAAAAATAAATGAAAATATATCAGTATACGGTTGTATATTTTTTTAAATAACTCATCTCAAAACAAATCGGAGGAAAAAAATCGTTGTATAGTGAAATATAACATTTTCATTCTAGAATGACTGATAAATTATATGTGACTATCACTCGAGTGTTTCAAAGCAGATTTATTTTGGTTAGTATTGTGAAAATTTGTTTTGGGTAAAGTGAATACAGTGGGCTTTAATTCAGAAAATCAGAAAAAAAAATCAAACTAAAACTACAGTTAATAATAAATCTATCGAATAAGAAGACGTTGCATCCATGAAAAGTCCCAAATTGGTGCTTATAGACCGACATAACATCCATATCCCTCGAATGTTTCTATCCTTATAAAATGACTAGGGTAACTTTTTGTGAAACATTCTACCAAACGTCTTACTAAACTTATCTTAGCAAGTGTATATCTAGTTAAATATCGTCTATAGCTAACATATTTTATCAATTACAATAAAAAATGTAATCGATTGTTTCATAATAGGCTGAGTCAAGGGACACATACCCTAGTGTTTGTTTCTCCCTCCCAGGCTAGAACCATTCCATCGGAACCGTTCCAGATTATCAGCCCGATTGTTTCCTACTACCACATGGCTTTCGCTGCACGCTGTTTGCTTGCTCAGACGTACTCCAGGTGACTGTTGGCAATGAAAGTAACATACAACTCCTTCACCTTGTTGTCCTTTAGCTTGAAGATCAACACCATTCGCCGATTGAGCCAACGTTTGGACGAACGAAAGCACAATTGAACTGCCATTCCAATTGGGCTTTCCGCATTGCTGTAGTTACACTTTCACTCAGTAGGCTTAGTCATGGCCCCAGTCCACTTCAAGCATGGTCCTAAAAAAAACTTAAAAGAACGATCATTCCGCTTATTCAATACAATCAATTAGATTTCATGTCTTCCTAAATCCAAACCATCCGAGCAATCACTGGCAGCGTCTTTTGTTTCCATTCTGTTATAATAATAAATCTAATGAGACATCACCCGTTCCGTATACCGTACAGGTTGTGCAATTCAGTTAAAAATCAATAAAAACTAATTTTCTCTTGCATCACCATCCACCGAGCCGAAAGTTACACACGACTCGGCAGCGAAAGTATTGAGGAAACTTCCAAGCCGACTAGCATATGCCACTAAACCCAAACTTAATGATTTTCCACACTCCAATGGTCAGCTGGTGGCCATTTGGCCACAACTGTCAGTGAGTGTAGTAAAAAAAATTCAATAAACCCTAAAAACCACTTGAGTGCAACATTCTTTCACAACGCTCACCTAGCTGATTTCGATGGCAAAATGAATATTTATGTGGTTTATTTATGCATTTCTTCTTGACTTTCCCACAGTCGACGCCTCAAAATTATTTATTCACAAACTATCGGCTAATTTCCATGCCCACCATTTGGTTTGGGATAACATAGGTATATCGGTGCGTGAAAAACTGTTTTCCTTTCTATTCTTCTCCCATGATGGAGCGATGTTGGAGCTTGGGGGGCGGTGTTTCCCAACTAAACTGGATTGTTGCAAAAATAAAAGATCCAAATCAATTAAAAACCAAATTCCACTCCATCGATCAACGGTGGTGGTGCGGTTTATGGTTTGGCAATCGTACTGCTCGGCTAGGTAAGTACCAATGATGGCAACCTTAGGGGGGGGACAGGTGGGGGCGATTTGTCTGTCTGTAGCGCAACCGGCTCGAGATCATGAAGCGGATGGTGGTCAAATTAAGTCATTAGAGCCGCTGCACGTTTTGCTTAATCGAACCGTTTACCTTTGGTTTTCGGACCGGTCCTCCTCCCGCGCTGAGTGGCGTTCTGTTCGAGTGTTGAGCGGTTCCATCCACCTACATATTCATCTACTTCTCCGGAAAAGTGAACTACCCGTATAGGTTTAACACTCGGAGGGAACTCGGATGGAACATAAAGTAAAAACGCACGAGGTTTTATCGAGGGAAAAACACATTTAATACTAATGCTTGTTTGTTTACTAACTACAAAAAAAACATACAGTCAAGGTTGTTAAAAATGAAACACTGTCCTACAGTAAAGTCAGTGAGAAGAAAGACACTAGGAGCAGGGATTCCTTCCTCAATACTCCCCTTCAATCGCTGCCGTTAACCAGTTTAAGACCGGTACGATGTTGACGGAAAACACCGGCCGCCAAACCCTTCGTCATTATATCAGGACTTGCTCCTGCGATCGTAGATACTGCAAACAAATCTTCTTCTCCTTCACAAGGTCTCGCAAAAAATGCAGTTTGGCGTCGACTTGCTTTAGCCGACCAAAATCCTTTGACTCCTCCACAATTCGTATTGTTGATTGGTTGTCTTCGTAGAAAGTGATCGGTAGTTCGATGTTGCATCCCAGATCGTTCAATAGACGAATCAACCACAACTCGTGGCAGGCGGAGCTACACAAAGCGGCCAGTTCCGCCTCGGTAGAAGACAGTGATACCGAATTCTGCTTCCGACGTAGACCACGCGACCGTGCAGCCAAAATCTTTAAATGTCGCACCGCTGATGGACCTTCTGTCCATTACATCTTTGGCCCAACCTGCGTCCTTGAACACCTCCACTAATGGTGCCTCCTTGTTGGCCTTTTATACCAGACACATATCGAGACCGCCTTTGACGTGACGCAAAAGTCGCTTCAGATGCACCCAATGTTCAACATTCGGGCAACTCTGAAATTGGCTGAGAAAATTCACTGCTGCAGCCAAATCTGCGCGGGTCGTCACGGAAGCATAGGTTAACCAACACACCAGCTCCCTGTAAGGCTCCGAAATTCTTTTTGCCTCTTCGCCCTTCGCCAGTTTCAAATTACATTCTAGGGGCGTTGATACTGGCTTACAGTCCTCCATTCGAAAATGCCACAACATATCCTCGAGATACTGCCGTTGATTTATGCGCATCATTTCTTCATCCATGTTTCGTTCGTTCGTCATCCCCAGGAAGCACTTTACTTCACCCGCATCTGTTATTTCTGAACTCCTTAGAAAGGCAACTCTTGACAGCTTCCACTGCTCGCATTGATGAACTGATCACCAACACATCGTCAACGATACAGCACAATGATGACGACAGCATTGCCAACTCGTCGAATGTACAAACACTCGATCGTTCATACTTCTCGTGGACTGCAGCCGTCCATGAGAAAACTCGTCAAAACGATCGTTCCAAGTATGTATCAGTCCGTATAATGACCTTGTTCAATCGGCACACCAAGTTCTGCTCAACCTTAGATCCTTCTGGTTGGACCATATATTTCTTCGGTCAACACTCCATTTAGAAAATCCGTACGAACGTCCATTTGATGTATGCATATCCCTTTCTGATTTGCTAGTGCTAGCACAGCACGAAGAGTGTCGAGCTTGGCCACAGAAGAGTAAAGTTTCACTATAGTCCAGACCGTATAGTTGGCTGGAAACCTCTAGCGACCAAATGTGCCTTGTGGCGATCCGGTGCTCCGCCGATTCCTCTTGTAATCTTGAACACCATTTGTTCGTTATTGGTGTTCGACCCTCTGGCAGCTCCGCCAGCGTCCACGTTTGATTCTTTCGTAGCGCATCCAACTCATCGTTGATCGCTTCTTCCCATTTCTGTGAATACCTTAAATGCCGGGCCAAAGGAAACCACCCAGCGTTGGGTGTGCTACACGTCTTACCTCTAGGAAGGTCCAATGTCGAAAGAGGAAGTTGCAATGGTTGCTGTGATTACGAATGATGCCGAACAAGCGGCACTCACGATGGGTGGGCGCATACAAGGTTCAGCATGCGCCACACTTGCGGTACTCAAAGTACGCACCACACATCTCCCTCTTCTCGGAAAAAATGATAAGTAGAATAAACCTGTTTAACAGTGTGTTAACGATTGAGTAGATTTATCTTACCGTGATAAACTTCTAGCTTGAGTTGGATTCTCAAGATCTAACTAGTTTCATAATATTGCCGTCAGGTGGCACTGCATGGTTTCGTTTTAGGTCTTTTAGGTTGGTTTGTTTGATCGTGTGCTTGTTGACGTTTCTTCTTCGCTCGGGAGATAAGTTCAGTAGATGGTGATAAAAATTTACAAAAAAAGAAGATAATTGCGAAAAATTAAGGAAACAGCCTGTTTTGCGGCAAAACCACACGCAGTGAAGGTTCCCTGTGTTCCAGTTCGGATCCTGATCAAGCATCCCCGGGACGTGGACATTCCTCGGGTGGGATGAAGGTTTGTTTTGTTTGATACTGGGACGACGATGGCCGAAGTGAATGCCGTCCGTCAGCCAATGATAAACACCTGGCGGCCGGGTCCCGGATGTTAAAAATTCCCGGAAGATTGATCCCCCACTCATGCAGGTGGGGGGGTCGCACCGCTGTGTGGCCCCCCTTGATTTGGATTTTAGGTTAAATAGCCTAGTCCCAGTGGTGAGTATCCTTTCCCTTTGATTCTAACCAATTTTTTTTCTTTATTTTAGACTTCTAATTTATGAAAGCAGTGATTCGGATGGTTTTCTTTTTTATTTTTATTTTTTTCAAAGTTCAAAGAGTGGGTGTGTTAAGGCAAAGCTAGTCATTTGTATTTGTTCCACTCTCCACCAGTCGGACAAAGTCTTTTAGGAAAGCTGGTGGTCTCTTCTCGCGAGAGGATCGCTGTACGGTATGTCTTTCTGTAGCTCTGGATGCACCAGCTATGTTTGAAGGCGCATTCGAAAAGTGCTCATTCGATGAGGCAGCTGTGTTGCCAGGGCGTTCCCTTGAGGATGTAGCTGTGTCTTCAATGCGTGTGTCTCGCCAAAGTCGTATCTTTTTTGTTTGTGATACGTGTCTTTTAGTGACCTTCCCGTTCTCGTCGTTCAGGGTGAGGCTACCATTCCGCTCTTCTATAACCGTGTACCTTGTCGGAGAGAACCGCGAGTCACCTTTTGAACGGTGATGCCGTTCCACGATAACTTCGTCACCAGGTTTAATTCTGCATTCACGAGCACCTCGCCGCGCATCTTCACGGCGCTTACCAGCTAGCTTCGCTTCACGATCTTTGAGTTCCAAGCTGTGTTCGTCGAAGTTGGCTTTCCCGTACTGAATTAACGGTAGTCCTCGTTTGATTTTGCGCCCATACATCACCTCTTCAGGTGGCACCTTGGTGATGCTGTGTGCTGCGGCGTTGTGCGCATTTACTGCTTTTCTCAGTTCTTCGTGATAGTCGGTTTTGTTTGCTGAGGCTGTCGCCATAGCCTTGTTAATTAGCTTCATATAGCTTTCAGCTAAACCGTTCTGCTGTGGAAAAAGGGGCGTCGAAAAGGATATTGAGATATCGTGTCTCTTACAGTACTTCGCGAAGTCTCCGCCGACAAATGGAGGCCCATTATCTGTTTTTAGTATTTTGGGGTAGCCCTCTTTGTTGAATACATCCTCGAGCACTTGTTCGGTGCATTCAAAGTTAGTTGATTTCACAGAACGTGCGACGATGAATCTGGACTTATAATCAACTATTACAAGGATCAGGATACCCCCAAATCGCGCGTACGGACCATTGAAGTCCAAAGCTACGATTTCCCAAGGAGCTCTTGGGGCGAAGATCCGTTCCATAGGAGTTGGTCGTTCAGGTTTTCCATTTACAACGCAAGTTTCACATGATTCCACCCACTTCGCCACATCGCTGGACATGCCGGGCCACCACACACGCTGGCGCATGATACTTTTCATTTTGGCGGTCGATGGGTGACCCTCATGTGCCACTTCCAAGGCCCGCCGCTGGAGTGCTTCTGGTATCACGGCACAGCCGGTCTTGATGAGGATACCTTTGTCGACGGTCAAGTCGTCTGCGATGGCTTGGTATTTGCGTAAGTTTTTGGGCCAGTTTGTCGATCCCAAAGCGCTTATCACCTGTTGTAAGGTGTTGTCGGTGTCTGTGATACTTGATATTTCTGCCTTTGTGAGGATTTCAACGGAATTTGCCTCGATGACGGCTATTTCCCACGGGCTGGCTTCTTCGTCGAAAGGTGCATCGTTGCCGCAGTAGAGCCTTGAGGAAGGATCCGCGATATTTTCTTTTCCACGAATGTATTCGATATCATAGCTGTATGGGCTTAGCCTCAATGCCCATCCATCGGCGCGTGTTAAAGCCCTTTTTGACTCCTCTCTTGTCCGATTGAGGATGAATGCGACCCCTTGCGCATCCGTGCGAAGCGTGAAATGCCTACCGAGAAGGAAGTAGGAAAAATGCTCCACCGCCCATACCGCAGCTAGGGCTTCTCGCTGATTTTGTGCATATTTCCTTTCGGTGGGTGTTAAGGCTTTGGAGGCGAAGCTTATTACCCTTGGGATTTTGTTGGTTCCTTCTTGCACCAAAACAGCTCCAAGTGCGACAGGTGATGCATCAGTGTAGATGACTGTTTTATCACTTTCGGAGAAGAAACCGAGGGATACGGTGCATTCAATGATCCGTTGCTTGATCAAGTTGAACGCTCTCTTTTGCTCGGCACCCCAAGTCCACGTTTTGGATGTAGTGGCTGCCCAAAGTGGGCTTGAGACGTCGGCGAAATTCTTCAGATGCGGACTGAGGAATGATGCTAGCCCTAAAAAACTTCTCAGCTCCGAGAGAGTTGCTGGTTCTCTGAAACGGCGGATACTTTTTATCTTCTCGCTATCTACATGGAATCCTCCAGCGTCGAGTTCATGACCAAGGAACTTTATTCTGGTCCGATCAAACTCGCACTTGCCTGTATTTAGGGTCAAATTGTTTGCCTTCAGTATCTGCAATACTTTAGCAACGGTTGCCCGAAGTTTCTCTAGCGTTTCTGCGAAGATGAGAACGTCGTCGATGTAGACGATGATGTTGTCGACTTCCATCAGGATCCGTGTCATTTCGCGTTGAAAAACTTCCGGCGCGCAGTTCACGCCAAACATAAGCCTGGTGAACCTATACATGCCATCTTCGGTTAGAAAGGTGGTCAAGTCTCGCGATTCTTCAGCAAGTTCCAAATGATAAAAGGCATTGCTTAGATCAAGCTTAGAAAAGTATCTCGATCCATGAAGCTTGACCCTCATTTCGTCGAGAAGGGGGAGCCGAAAGTATTCTCGATTAATAGCTCTGTTCGGTGCCCGCATATTAACGACTAACCGAAAGTCGTTCTTCCCCTTGGATACGGCGGACATGCCGCTAATCCAGCTTGGTGCGTCAGTTACCTCCTCGATTATACCGTGGGCTAGCATTTCTTGGAGCCTGAGTCGGGCACCTTCCCTGTAAGCAGCATAGTGGTGTTTGTTTAATACAAAACAGTTTGCACAAACCGTTGTTTGTTTTTTTTTTTTTTTTTTGAAAGCTGCTGGTACATTGTAGTATGCGCTTTTTACGGGTGGGACGGTTTTGTCGATACTAAATCTGACCTTCACGCCAGGCATTTTGGGAAATTGTTCCACCTTATGGGCAGTTTCGCAGGTGTTGATTGCGTTTCCAACCTGTAGCAGACCCATGTCACTAGCCGTGGATCGACCTAGGAGTGATCTGCTTCCTCGTGGTACGACGTGAAAGGTCGCTGTCATGGATGATCTGATGGAATCCGGTAGAGTTATTACCGCCCGAAAAACGCATTCAATGGTCATCGGCGCACGAGAGCCGTAGCCACACAATCCCCTATTCGATTTTTCCGTCATGACTAATTTTGCCCTGCCAGAATGAGCCTCTTCCTTCAAACGCCCCCAGTCATTTCCGCCAATGACGTTTACGTCGGCGCCAGAGTCGACGAGGAACCGTATGGGACTAGACGAACCAATACAACAAGCAATTGTAACGTCTTCTAGGGAAAGTGCGTTGACCTGATGGCTGACCCCCTAGAGAGAATTGCATATGGTATTTTAAGTAAGAACATTGATGACCAGAGAGTAAAGATTCTTTATTCAAGAAATAATTCACGTTTCGAAAACTACAGAGGGAGAGAAATAGGGAAAGGAAAACGATTGACGTTGATCGGGAAAAGATTCATACCTCTCTATAACGATCATCGTCTTTAAACTTCGTAACGTTGGAGTTTCGTCCGTCCTGCACCATGTTGACCTGTTTCTGTTCGCAAGCCGCTTCAAAATGTCCAAGTTCTCCGCACGCGTTGCAAGACCTGCCAATTGCTGGACACCTTCCGTATCGGTGGCGGAATAGGAAACAATCCTGGCATCGGCGTCCTTTAGAGGGTTGGTTCGCTTCGGGCCTGCGGTTTTGTTTGGCTGGGGGTCCTCTGGGTGGTCCGCCATTCTTGGTTGCGTATTTGCGCTTTCCCTGATCACGAGACGGTAGTTGACGAGCGTTCCGGACCTCAAAGACAGATGCTTCATCGTGCTGACTGTGCTCAAATCGGAACGCCTCTTCCCGTGTAGCGGATTGCACGATAAAACTGGTCTCATACCCGAAAATTTTAGCCTGTCTTACCAGATCCTTGTTCCTTAGGCCGTTTAGAAGTTGAGCCCTTACGAATCTGTCCTCATCGTCAGCGCTGTACTTGCACGATCGGACTTTGCACATCAGCCGCGCGTGGTAGGCGACGGCCGATTCATTGTCTTCCTGCCGCATCCTCGTGAAAACCTCATGCTCGGCGGCCTTGTCGGTCATGGAGGAAAGATAGTTCTGCACATTTGTGACGAATGTTGTGTAGCAGCTCGGATCCGTTAACTTTGGTTGTAGCTTGGCTGCTTTGATTATACCTTGCATGGTATCGCCCACCGACAGGAACAACAATTGGGCCCTTTTGCAGGGTCATTCACGTTGTTCAGGGATGCTGCTATCTCGAAAGTTTCGAGATAGCGATTCCACTCTTCCCACAATTTATTCGATGGGATACCGCTTGGAAAGGACTTCAAGTGGTCCCAGCGGATGCTAGGAGAAAAACCTCCGTTTCCCTTCACGTTGGTGTCATTCGATATCCGCCAGCTCGTATCAATGTCGTTTTTCTGTTGTGGTCCAGTGTTCTCCTTGAAGCGATCCAAAGCGGCGTTGATGCTGTCGAGAACTTTTTCCATTCGGTCTATGCGGGCAGCATTGTTTGCACGTTCCAACTCATCGGGACTTGGACCTTGACGATACCCTACCTCCGGGGATGGTGGAACCGATGGGGATCGAGAAGAATATGATGGGGAAGTAAGTGGGTCGTCAGGTGAGTCGATGACTCCTTTCTCGCTTCCGTCATTGTCGCTGTCGTCACTAGCTGCGTCACCAGACTGTACGCTGCCGTCGTTTGCTGCTTCGTCGGCGGATTTGTCACTGTCGGTGGTGTCA
>JASCZW010012803.1:0-27397 GCA_034211315.2 Aedes japonicus
TAGTGTGATTGTCAATTATCAGACTGTATTGTAGTCGATCACCTGAGATGTTGTTTTTCCTAAAACTTTAATGTACCGGTTTGAGATATTTCGAGATACTTATCACAACAATCATATAGATCAAAACAATAATATAAATTATAATAATCAAACAATTAACAATCAAAAAAACATGAATTGTGAAACAAAAAAACGATCATCCCAATAATTATCATGAAAATATTTCTTATTGTGCAAAAAAACAACTTTCATTTATCATAAGAGAAATCACGATAGAAATTTTCACAGTACTCATTATCGTTATTACTACCTCAATAATCGTAGAAATCAAAATAATCCTCACATTAAACTTCATAACAAAATAAAAAATAAAAAAATATAATCAAAATAATAATTTGAATAATTAAAACTATAACAGAAAAAGAAGTATAGCAACCAAATCATTGATAGAAAATAAATATATTAAAAATAAAAATTATAATAATATAAATAATAAAAATAATAATAATAATAATAATAATAATAATAATAATAATAAAAATTGCGACGAAGAACTATCGCAGGTACATATTGCACGAAGAAGTAGAAGATCGTTGTAGAAAGTGCAACGCAGTAGGAGAGACGATCGAACATGTTGTTGCTGGCTGCCAAGCATTGGCAGAAGTAGCGTATCTCGGTCGTCACAACGATGTCGCCAAGATTGTGCACCAACAACTTGCACTGAAGCACAATTTGGTTAACCATTACGTGCCCTACTACAAGTACCTGCCAGAACCGGTTCTGGAAAATAGTTGCGTTAAGCTGTACTGGGATCGCGAGATCCTAACGGATGTACTCATCCGTGCCAATCGCCCTGACATTGTGATCTACGACAAAATGGAAGAAGAGTGTAACTCTCATCGATGTCGCTGTACCGCTGGATCGCAACGTCCATTCAACGTTCTCCACCAAGATTACGAAATACCACGATTTGGCGGAGGAGTTGAGGCAGATGTGGCATTTGGAGGCAGTCCGTATAGTTCCGGTAATAATCTCGGCGACCGGAATTGTTCCCCGTACTCTTATACGTTCCCTTGAAGAGTTGGATCTACGAAAGGAATTGAGCAGCATTCAGAAAGCATAGTCCGTATAGTTCCGGTAATAATCTCGGCGACCGGAATTGTTCCCCGTACTCTTATACGTTCCCTTGAAGAGTTGGATCTACGAAAGGAATTGAGCAGCATTCAGAAAGCAGTGATTCTTGGAACCTGTAATATTGTCCGGCGGTTCCTGAATCACCATAACTAATCCAACCGAAGCAAACAAATAAGGATGTAAGTTTACAAAACTGACGAATGTATCCACCAAGCCTACCCCCTTTGGCCCCACGCCCGGGGTAGGTGAAAGTTTCCAGCTACATGCTGAGAAGTGAGATGAAATCGGATAATAATAATAATAATAATAATAATAATAAATATAATATTAATAATCATAGGAGTGATAATAATTTATGAAATATTTTGAACATTATAGTAAAAATGCTAAAATAATCATCATAATGAAAATTATAATTATTAAATATTTTATACATATGATTATTGTTATAATATATATGTTACAATATATAATTATAATATTGATGTTGTTACAAATATATATATCATAATATTAATGATAAAATGGATAGAAGACCTACGTATTACCAATGCTTTTATTATCAGAATTGTTTTATAATAATGTTATATTTTCTATCATTTCAATTAGCGTTTATATTTTAATTTGAATGATAATTAAAATGTTGTTGATAATAGGCTGATAAGAATAATAATTTTCATCAATATTGCATGTCGCACGATTTCAATACTTCTAGTTTTAGCTATTTTGCATCATTTACGGAAATGACCAATACCACGATGCAACTTGAGTTTAGGTGTGGCTCGAATGAGTGTGAAGTCAGAGCAACGGAAATCCATTAACTTTCACCTTAATGTAAATTCATATTTTTAGTATTGGGTGTATTAGTATGACTAAAGTAAAGTTTTTTTTTTCACTTATTCTCGGCCATACTGGTTTTTGTTGACTCCAAATTATGTTTCAATGCTTTTGAAAACAAATTCTAAGCATTATATGATAGCCTTATATATGCACTAAATGCAGATATAATGCATGTATGCTGTGAACATGATAAATACTTTTATGCATTATAACAGCCTTATATACGCCATATAATGCTGGCGATAATGCTAAATTTTGAGTGGAGCTTGAGTGCATTTATGATGCTAATATGAAGCTTGCGTGCATAACATATGCTAATATAGAACTTTTAAGCAACATTAATGCTGATATAGTGCTATTATCGGGCTATAGCTTAATGATTATGGTTACTGAAGTGTGCTTTTGCCGCGAGTGGACTTGTTTTCTCTGCTGTCAGTTTTTTTTTCGCAAGTTTTCACTAAATTTGAACAAAATTAATTTTAACCAGTTCGGCAGCGGCGGAAAAGTGGATAGTGGAATTTTCGGGAATTGAATCTTCCCGTTGGAGGTTCTTTCTTTAAGATGGCTTCTTTACTGTCGTTCTCCTGTAGGATGTTGCTTCTTTGCGCGACCAACGATTGGCAGCTGGTCGGCACCAATACCGCCGCGGGGACGTTTATGTGATGCCGTTCTGAAAACGGATGAGCACTCGCAAGTTCATTAACAGGAGTTTCTCTTAGGTGATTTGTGAACATGCAGTTAGATAAAAAATGCAGTCGTGAATCTTGCCTATTTCTGCAATTGGATACCGGATCAAACATTCAGCTAAGTATTGTATTAAAATATTACGGATCCGGTAGTATGAAGATATATTGACAAATTTGTATTTGTCACTTTCATTCATGGGATCGAATGCACTGTATATCCAGACGTGCATCTTATCGTCTTTTCCTTCTTCTGTCTCTCTCTCTCTTTTCTTCTACTAATTGTTTTGTGCGTTTTTGCTGTTCGATATGTATAATCCTTGCGGTAAGTATGTTGGATTAGTATAACTTCCGGGCAGGAAGTAACATCGAAAGAGGAGAGAGATATATGAAACTATTTCTTCATGAGAAAGAGTTTGCCCTAAATTCAACAACTACTCTCATACTTTCTCCTATCTAATATGCCTTCCCCTTCTCTTGTTATTTTTTTTCTCTCTGTAATGGCACAGACCTATTGGTCATTAGCTGACACTTATCATGTTGTCGAGTTAATTCGTTTGAAAATTTGGTTTTTAGAGCTGCGGCCGCTGATATCTATTATTCTCGGTTATTTTGATTCAAATGTTCACATTAGTAGTATGAACAGTGATAAACTATCAAGTTTAATAAAAGGTTAACTATAAGGTACATTTCCTTACAACTAACAATCAATAATTTGTGTAACCTGTAAACCGACTACAATCGACATTTAATTGTAATATTTGACAGTTGGTGAATTGTTTGGACACTTTTAACTTTCAGTAGGCGCTCACTAATCTAAATCCAAACAGAAGTAGTGATGTGGGCGAGTGAGGTATGTGTGAGTGTGTGTGTGTGATGGGGGGGAGGGGGGGAACATATGATTTTGGGTCGGCGCTTTCTTCTTTCTTTTCAGAGAGCGAGTAATGGCGCTATAACCATAAGCCATAGGGAGCTAGGACTATAGTTAATGCTCAAGTCCCAACCGTTTGAAGATAAATGGAGCATCACTTAACCTTCTTAGACTAGATGCTCCCAACGACCTTTTTGAATACATTTTTGTTCTGTGCACCAAACAGGGCATTCTGTTCAACTATTCTCTCCGACTATTCATTTCCTTTTTCCTTTGATATCTACTGAAGGCTACGTGGGTTCCCCGTGCCTTTTTAAGGTAGGTACCAAATCCTCCCTATCACCAACGGTTGCATGGACGTAGCCAGGTGAGCGATCGAGGAGTGTTTTCGTTGTGATTGTTGGGTGAAGAAACGCATCAGAAACTGGTTTCGTTTCATGGTGGCATGCAATGTCTTCAACGAATTATTCCTCATCGTAGCTCCATCCACGAGGTGTGCAACCGTCAATGCTAATGCTAATGCTAATGCTAATAGCTTAATGCTTATGGTTACTTGGGTAGTTTCGGGTTTTACCAATGCCAATACTACCGGTTTAATATCATTGCATCATTGCATTCACCTCACTTTTTTGACAGTTCATGAAGCTTGTTTACATGGTGTTAGAATTTGAACTACTCAAACGAAATTTTTCATTGGCTTTTTCCGGATTCTGAACGATTAGATCCAAGAAATGATGTAAAAACAAGCACTGGTGTCTGTTTTCCAGCAATTCTACTTCAATCGTAATAAATTTAGAGCACAAAATCTCAAATCGCTCTTACCGAATATATTCTAAGTCCACGTAAACAAGCTCCCTGAAATGTCAAAACTGCATTGATGACGCCATCGTGCAATGATCTATGAAATTGTCATTCTTTTGTTTCTACGCTTTTTTTCTCCAGCACATTGCGATGAATAGGTTCATTGGTTGCTCAGTATCACTCACTCGCACTTATTCTACCCAGTAGGTGCAATTTTGTGCGATAAATTCACTTTGAAAAGCTCACACCATTGGCTGGTCACTGTTCGTACCAATTTGCTGCAGTCAAAACGAAACAGTTGAGGCTTGTTTTTCTTCAGGTGAGTGCATTATCCAGTGATTTATATCGCGTTTTTATTAACTTAGCGTACCTCGAGTTTTATTGAACTATGTTTGAGTTAAATAGACAACAGTGATAACCTTTTTTTGAGCTGTAAATCTAGTTTGATCTGAAGCGTAAGTTACTTTTTCTGATAATTTACAAATTATTTAAATTTAAATTATTGTCTTCTTTAGACCATGTCATCAATCAGTTCCAGTGCGATTTGGTATCAATTTGATCGCAAATGTGATGGGAATGGTAAAGTGTCAGGAACATGCCACTACTGCAAAAAATCGCTAGCGTTGTCCGGAGGCTCGATGGGAAATTTAGGACGGCATCTTTCCACCATACATCCAAGAGTATCCGTTGATAGAGGCATAAAATCAGCGCCAGTAGAGAGGTCTACAATGCAATACGAGGCATCTGGTGGTCAGCTCGGTGCAATACAGGAATCAACCGGGACTGAGGCAGAAGAAAATAAAGTCACCGTAAGTGCTTCATCATCTAAACCACCTGCACGTCCAAAATCAGCCCCTCAGTCATTGATAACAAATTTTGTTGATATAATCAAACCCGTGCCTATTCCACGTAGCAGATCAATTGACATTCAGTTAATCAACATAATTTGCAAGGAATATCACCCCTTCTCCCTAGTTGAGGATGCGGAATTCAAAAAAATCGTTGAATTGTTGTGTCCTTCCTATAAGCTTCCCAGCAGAAAAACGCTCACAAATAGCCTGCTACCGGCAATTTACAATGGTCTATTGTCATCAGTGCAAAAACAGTTAATCGATGCTCCAGCTGTTTGTATTACAGGTGATGGTTGGCCTAGTATCACAAACACAAGCTTTTACGCGTTGACTGTTTGTTAGAGTGTTCGGAATTTTCCAACAGACATACGGCGGAAAATATTTCTGTATGGACACCGGCAGTTTTGATACGGTTTTCTTTAAATTTAAAAATAACAGCTCTCATAACTGACAATGCAGCAAATATGAAAATAACTGCCACACTACTCAAGGTGCGTAACTTGGGGTGTTTTGCACATTTGCTCAACCTAGTCGTCCAAACAGCAATTTCCATCTCTGTAAAGGCCACTGTCGATAAATCCAAAGGGATTGTTCAATATTTTAACAAAATAGCCATGCCCTCACAAAGCTTCAAGAAATGCAGCGGAAATTGAACATGCCCGAATTAAAATTGAAACAAGTCGTTCCAACTCGTTGGAATGCCGCTTATGATATGTTGAGACGATTGCTACTCAATAAGGAGGCTGTTGTATCTACTTTAGCACTTATGGATTCTAATCTGTCCCTGAAATCTCAAGATTGGATAGCAATCCAACATTCAGTGAAGATTTTAAAAGTTTTCACGATGTAACTGTTGAAATATCTGGGGAAAAACTGTATCTCTATCTAAAACTGCTTTGACATGTACGGCAGTATATAGAGCGAGAAAAATCAATTCCAGAAATCATTGGAAAACTTTGTGATCAACTCACTGCGGGGTTGGCGAAGCAATTTTCTTGGCTAGAGTCAAATGGACTAATATTTCAATCGATTTTACTAGATTCTCGATTCAAAAAGCAAGGGTTCTGAGACGACAGCAAATACAACCATGCATATCAGTCGTTGATAAGGAAGCTGAGAATGACTTCAATAGAACAGACATCAGTGGAACAACAAGATAAATCTGTGAACGATGAAAAACGATCGTCCGTATGGGAGGAGGTTGACGATCCGTCAGTTGTATTGTAAAGATTGATAAATACTTAGGCGAACCACATCTGCCGAGAGTAGGTGACCCATTGCTATGGTGGGAAGAAAAGAGAGCTGTATATCCCAGGCTATATCAAATAGTTCTGAAAAGGCTGTGCATTCCAGCATCTTCGGTTCCCTTTGAGAGGTTTTTTTCAAAAACTAGATAGATATACAGATGTACAGTGTCAGGCGCAGCAGGTTGACGCCTAGGAACATAGAGAAAATAATGTTTCTGAATCAAAATTTGCATTACCGTATATGTAATGGGAATACATCAGAGGAAAACAAATAAAATGATGTATTTCCATAGACTTACTCTAAGACCAGTAGATCCCTAACAAATAGGATATTTTTGCTTGGCTCAGTCAGTACTACTAGCACATCGGTCCCAAGCTCGGTCCCAAGCTTCATAATGCGCCCCTAATAATGAACTCACATGAACACACTCTCAAATATTCTGTCAAAATAACACAGCAAAACAAAACAAAGGCGCAAATATGTACAGCAAGGTGCTGACTTCAAGGTGTATTTCGGACCAAGGGGTTCTACAACCAATTTCAAATCGCTAGTTGCATATTGATGGTTGGTATTTCTGTACCCATAAATAATTTTGAAAATGTTTCTGGATCTTGAATAAATACTGCGTGACAGAGTAATATATTGTCTCCTTCTTTCACGGAATGATCACACGCTTCTGTTTAACCATTCTTACAAAAAAGTGCTTGGAGAACTGAATTTTGAATTCCATTTTGAAATTATTATTAAACACTCAAAACAAATTTGTTACTGATGTTTTCCGAAAAATGGAATGTATTGATGTACCAAGTACAGGAACTTTTAGATTTCTAGATATACTTTCAGCAGTACACAGCAGCGGGCTACCCGACGAACGAATTTTTCAAGCTACTGTGAGCCTTCGATGCTACCCAATATTCAGGCAAGTGGTAAGTTGATCCAACATTTGAACAAAACAGATTACAAACTGTAGAGGACCCATAGCGTTGACGTCGTGGTTTTTGTAGGCCAGGGACATAACTTTCATTAAACATTCCGAAAAAAACAACTCTTGTTGTTGGAGAATCTTGAAAAACTCGTATTTTCGCATTTCGTAAGGTCGTATTTTCGAAAATGATTCGAGTATAATAAAATTAAATCGCAAATATCTCGAGAACGGATGCTCTTACGCAGGTCATTATGAGTGGCTTAATAAAATACTTGAAAAATCAGACTATATAATCAGAATACGTTTATTCCCGCAAATATTTAAATGTTGAGAAATGCACCGAAAGTTGATGTTGTAGATACTTTTTTCTCTGACATTTCTTCATGCTGGAATCTTCGTTGAAATTTTCGTAACAATCATGAGTTTTCACAGTCAAAAAACAAATCAAAAAATCGTTTCTTGAGATATATAAATTTTACTGTTCATTGTCGACTTTTTTCCGATTTTTTTTTCTCAGTGTATATTTTTTTCACAACCTTCACACATAGGGTCACAACCAAGGGGTGAGTCGGTCAGCACAATATCTCGTGTGCCATTTTTTTTAGTGTGCCTCTAAGCGTTACGACGAGTCCTAATGTTTTGATCGTGGTGTAAATATGTGCCTATGTGTGCCACGGTAATTCGACAGTTCAATCGTTATGTTTTGGTTACGCATGGTAACCCGGTGATTGATTTGTTTTGCTTTGCCAAACTTTTGATAACAACTTTCAGTGATGGTAGATAGAGCTCAAGATGCTAATCGCTGAAAGTAAGTCTGAGAATACTTTACAACACCCTTTAACTGGCTTGATATCTATTCAAATCAAAATGGCAATAATTTGGAAACTGTTAATCTTAGAAATTTGGTTTTATTATATAGGTTCCTTGATGACATCTTCAGAAGGCTTTTCAAAGCTTTTTGCCGCTTGACCACAGATAGGCATTGCTGAGGTTTACGGATTGCGCTGCAACAGGACTGATTTGTTACTATCGATGTCCATGTATATAATATATACAGGCATGTTTGACATCGTTTCCGAAATGAGCAATCTGTCATTCGGGAATAAACATTATTTCTCTGCCTGGTTAGGCAGGCAGTGGAGGATGTGACGGTTGTGGGTGTTCGACTCACCAACAAATTTTAGTGATCGTAAGATTTCGTCGTAAGATTTCTTTTCTTGTTCCACTCCAGGGAATAACATGCAGCAGTCAGCAGCTCGTGTGGGGCACCTCCCAATCCAAATACTAAGCTTACAGCGCAGGTTCAACACAATTTTATTTACATACGCGAACTAACATTAAACGACACTTAATTTTTGCTTAAACAACTACTTTCTATACTGAAATATATTTTCCTCTTAATCTCCATCATCTAATCTAAAACAGTTTAAAATAACGTATATTTCACGCGAGTGGTCGAGCGTTCGATGATACCCATCGTGTGGTCTTTCGTGCACTGTCGAGATTGTCGTCTCCAAACACAAACAGTACCTCTGTTCGTCTACGGAGTACATTCGTGAAGACGAGAGAACTTGGGTTGAAGGTCGATAGTAGTGGTCAACGGTGAAAGATCAATCGACAGCCATTGGTGACTGCTTCTATCCAGTGACACCTAGGTAGCGTGATGATGGTTGCTGGTTCGTTGCCGAACAGTGGGATTGAAGAATTACTTAATCCCTTTTTTGCGCATGATTCTGGCAGGATCCAGGAAGCACATCACTTCCCTCAGCCATGATCCACATGTCCTCTTCAATCTCTCGGATCTTCTCGGTGGATAGCTGTGACAGTGGCAGGCTGCAGAGGTTTTTCTTTTTGAGATTATTTTGAATATGAAGGTTGATGGTTCCATAATCCGCCTCTATGTGCCTGTAATTGAAGCTGCGAAGTGATATCATGTCACGACTTATTAATTAAATCACTCACCTCATCCATTGTTCCACTCGAGATTGCGCCTTAACAGACAGGAAACTCGTAAGTTCACTTATAATAGATTTTTTCTAAAAATTTTGCGCTGTTTATTAAAACAAACAAATCAAAACAACACCACAAAAACTTACATCGTCAATTTTCCAGGGCTGCTAGATTATATCTACAAAAGATACAAATGTCAAAAGTGTGCCGCAGAGTGCCACACATGTTCCGTTATGGTGTAAAATTTTAAACAACGGTGTGCCTGGCACACTGTTCTTAGCGACTTACCCCTTGGTCACAACTTTTTCTCAGATAGATTTTTTGTGCAACCAAAGGTGTTTGATCTACAAATTATTAGATGAAGTGCTATTCAAAATGCTTACGCCCTTTTTAAAACTGACCCTTGAGTCACAAAAATCCATGCAAGCGCGGAAAATGCTCATTCTCCTAAGCCAAACGCGTATGTAAAGTTTCATTAAAATCAAAAAATATCTAAAATAATTTCCGCATTTCTGAATCCTAGAGAGTTTGAGCTGTTTAGTGGAATGCCTGTAACTAGAAATTAGAAGAAAAATTAGTATTCTCCATTTAATTCTAACTACATTTGCCTTCGACAGATACGCGTATTTCGTCTAGAATGTGCAGACTTCTTCAGTGTCTCGTACATAGTCGAGTTATTAGTATGAGACACTGAAGAAGTCTGCACATTGTAGACGAAATACGCGTATCTGTCGAAGATAAGCAAAGGTAGTTGGAATTAAATGGAGAATGCTAATTTTTCTTCTAATTTCTAGTCACATATCTAGGTCATTTCGCCTGGAAACGCTGAATAGAGGAAGTTTGTCGCCTTTGTCACTGGTGACCACTCTGTGCTCCGCCTGTCTGCTGTGGAGGGAAAGAGACGCAAAACGAGACCATCATTATTGTGGTCTGACGAGCAATTTCTCTGTGTTTGCTTTGATGCGGACGAAATGAGAAATTCGAATCCCAACCGAGGGTGAAAATTTAATGCCTGGCTACATTCGATGGAGACGCGTCATACTTTTCTCTTGTTGAATCAAAACTGAGCGACGATTCCTTTAGAAATTTAAGCCGAATCGAACACCGTTGATGGCGGCAAGTGTTGCAGCGATTGAAATTGATTAGTGGCGATGTAGCCTCATCGTAGCCTGTATCGTTTTGGCCGCATTTTCCCAACTAACAAAGTGAGGAGACGTTCGCACGTTTGACAGTGAATAGAACGAGCCCGTTAGCACGTCATTCCGCATTTTTGGAGCACAGTTAGAAATAAGGATCAAATTCCATTAGACGGGCGCTCGTTCGGTGGGTTTTGACGTTTGCTGGGTGGGGGGTAAGGGGTGAACGGATACCAAATGGTTGGCACGCGAGTGGAATTCACGATTAGACAACATCAGCTAGAGCCGAATGGAACTGAATGCTCGGGGTTCGTCGAACGTTGACTAGTCGCTTGGATTGGCTCTGGTTTGAGAACTGATGGTGTTTATTTTGAATGTTGAAATGCGAGAGATATTCTGTTATCTGTTGTCGTTAGCCGGAGCAAATTTAAACGTAGCTTTTTCGATGTTGTTGCTCTCGCAGGCTAAACAGCCGAGAAGAGGAATGCAAATTTATGCTACGAATGGTAGCAATTTCAGGAGCCGACGAGCCAGAAACCGGATTGCGTCACAGCTTGGTGATATTTCAGGAACGGAGGAATTATTTACAACCAGTCGGTGGAATCAAAAGAGAATTGAATAGAACTTCAAGACATGAAAAAGGCTTGAAAGCTGGTATGGTCGAGCCACAATTTATTTGAACAGTAAGACTAAAGTACCAAACGGCTAGAGAGTGCTACTCCGCTGTTGTAGAATAAGCTGTGATTACACAGGTAACCAACGGACGATGTTTGGGACTAACATACATCCACAATGTGATCCTAATTTAAGGAAACACAGTGTCAGCCTGTCCAAATGCAGGCCAGATAAAAAGTTGGCAGCAATCCAAATCCAATCCAATTCCAATGCAACCAATCCAACCAATCCAACCAATCCAAATCCAATCCAACCAATCCAACCAATCCAACCAATCCAAATCCAATCCAAATCCAATCCAAATCCAATCCAACCAATCCAAATCCAATCCAAATCCAATCCAAACCAATCCAAATCCAATCCAAATCCAATCCAAATCCAATCCAAATCCAATCCAAACCAATCCAAATCCAATCCAAATCCAATCCAAATCCAATCCAAATCCAATCCAAATCCAATCCAAATCCAATCCAAATCCAATCCAAATCCAATCCAAATCCAATCCAAATCCAATCCAATCCAATCCATTTTTCATCAATATGAAAGGATATCTCAATTCTATCCAAGCAACTCACTACCGTCAAATTAAGATTTAGCAACTTGTGTGTGACTCGTATATGTTACATAGCAGTTACCAAAGCAGGATTTGGTATGTTAGTGTCTCGTTGGAGGTTCCTGCTAGCAAAACTACATTTACATTCCATCGCATGCTGAAGCCACCACCCAACTTCGTTGATCAAGTTGACCAAAATGGAGATATCAAAATTGCAAGAACTGCAGTGATGTTCTAAGAAGAACTACACTAAAGTTCTAGGAAGAACTTCGCTTAAGTTCTATGAAGTTTTTCACTTTCACTAGTTTTTCATTAGTTTCAAGTTTTTTCAAGTTTCAGGTAATTTTTTTCTAGAGTTCTGGATTCTGCATGAATTGCATGAATTCTTATACGAACTTCACTGGAGTTCTAGGAAGAACTTTGCTTATGTCCTAGGAAGTTTATCACTGAAGTTCTAAGAACAACTTCGCAAAAGTTTAAGGAAAAGCTTCTCTGAAGTTCTAGGAAGCACTTTGCTTAAGTTCTAGGGATATATTAGTTCGGGGGAACTTCGTTGAAGATCTAGGAGGAACTTCACCTAATTTCTAGAAAGTTTTTCACTGAAGTTCTTTGAAAACTTCGCTTAAGTTCTAGGAAGACTTTTTCTGGAGTTCTAGAAAGAACTTTGCTGGAGTTCTAAAAAGAACTTTACTATAATTCTAAGAAGAGCTTCACTGAAGTTCTAGGAAGAACTAAGTTAAAGTTCTAGAAGGAACTACGCTGGAGTTCTAGGAAGAACTTTACCTAAGTTCTAGAAAGTTTATCACTGAAGTTCTTTGAAGAATTTTTCTGGAGTATTAGGAAGAACTTCACTGGAGTTCTAAAAAGAACTTCACTATAATTCTAGAGAGAACCTCGCAGAAATTGTAGGAAGAACTTCGCTGAAGCTCTTGAAAGAACTAAGTTAATGTTCCAGGAGGAACTTCGCTGAACTTCTAGGAAGAAAATAGCTTAATTTCATTATTAATTTGATTTTATTTTAATTTATAAGAAGAACTTCACCATAATTCTAGGAAGAGCTTCGCTGAAGTTCTATGAACAACTTCAACGGAATTCTTAAAAGAACTTCAATGTGGTTCTAGGAAGAGCTTCGCAGAAGTTCTAAGAAGAATTTAGTTAAAATTCTAGGAGGAACTTTACCGAAATTTAGGAAGAATTTTGCCTAAGCTCTAGGAAGCTTTTCACTGAAGTTCTCGGAGCCACTTCGTAAAAAATCTATGAAAAGCTCCACTGATGATCTAGAAAGAACTTCAACAGAGTTCTAAAACTAACTTCACTATCGTTCATTAAAGAGCTTTGCTGAAGTTCTAGAAAGAACTTATCTAAAGTTCTAGGGGGAACCTCACTGAAATTCTAGGAAGAACTTCGTCTAAGTTCTAAAAAGTTTATCACTAAATTCTTGGAATAACTTCTCAAAAGTTCTAGGAGAAGCTTCACTAATGTTCTAGAAAGAACCTCACTGGATATCTAGGAAGAACTTCAATGGAATTTTAAAAATAATCCCACTATAGTTTTAGGAAGAGCTTCGCTGAAGTTCTAGGAAGAGCTTCACTGAAGTTCTAGGAAGAACTTAGTTAAAGTTTTAGAAACAACTTCGCGGAAGATTTAGAAGGTACTAGGAAGAGCTCCACAGAAGTTTTAGAAAAAAAAATTGCATGTGTTCTAGGAAGAACTTCATTAAAGTTTTAGGGAGAACCTCGCCAGAGTTCTGGGAATTACTTCTTTGGAGTTCTGAAAAGAACTTTACTGTAGTTCTAGGAAAAGCTTCACTGAAGTTCTAGGAAGAACTTAGTTAAAGTTCTAGGAGCAACCTCACTAATGCTCAAGGAAAAAGATCTTCTAATTTCTATGAAGAATTTTTCTGAACTAGAGTTCTAAAAAGAACTTCAGTATAATTCTAGGAAGAGCTTCGCCTAAGTTCTTAGAAAATTTTCTCTGAAGTAAAAGTTCTAGGCAAAGCTTCTCTGAAGTTCTAGGAAGAACTTCGCAAAAGTTCTAAGAAGATATTCACTGGAGCTCTAAGAAGAACTTCACTATAATTCAAGGAGGAGCTTCACTGAATATCTAGAAAGAAATTAGTTAAAGTCCTAGGAGAAACTTCGCCGGAGCTCTAGGAAGAGCTTAAGTTCTAGGAAGTTTATCACTGAAGTTCTAGAAAGAACTTTGTTGAAGTTCAAGAAAGTAATTTTCTGGAGTTCTATGAAGAACTTTGCTGGAGTTCTAAAAAGAACTTATCTTTTACTGTAGGAAGAGCTTTGCTAAAGTTCTAGGAAGAATTTAGCAAAAAATCTAAGTGGAGCTGCGCCGAAGTTCTAGGAAGAACTTCGCCTATGTTCTAGGAAGTTTTTCACTCAAGTTCTAGGAATCACTTCACAAAAGTTCTAGGAAAAACTTCACTGAGGTTCTAGAAAGAACTTCAACGGAGTTGAAAAACTAACTTCACTATCGTTCGTTGAAGAGCTTTGCTGAAGTTCTAGGAAGAACTTAGTTACAGTTCTCCGTGGTACTTCGCCAAAGATCTAGGAGGAACTTGCCAAAGTTCTAAGAAGAGTTTCACTGAAAAAGCTTCGCATAAGTTCTAGGAAGAACTTTGCTTAGTTTCCAGGAAGAGCTTCAAAGTTGTAGGAATAAATTTACTGAAGTTCTAAGAAGAAATTTTCTGCAGCACTTAGGAGAGGTTTTCTGAAGTTCTAGGAAGAACTTCGCTGGAGTTCTAAAAAGAACTTATCTATAATTCTAAAAAGACCGTCGCTGAAGTTCTGGGGAGAATTTGTATGGAGTTCTAGAAAGAACTTTGCTGAAGTTCTAGGAAAAATTCTTCTGGAGTTCTATGAAGAACTTTGCTGGAGTTCTTAAAAGAACTTCGATATAATTCTAGGAAGACCTTCGCCAAAGTTCTAGAAAGAACTTAGTTACAGTTCTAGGAGGAACTTCGCTGGAGTTCGAGGAAGAACTTCGCCAAAGTTTTACTGGAATTTTAGGAAAAACTTCACTGAAGTTTTAGGAAGAACTTTGCTTCATTTTTAAGAAGAGCTTCATTGAAGTTTTATGAAAAAGTTTGCTGAAGTCTTCCTAGAACTTTGCTGAAGTTCTAGGAAAAAATTTGCTGATGTTCTAGGGAGAATTTTACTGAAGTTCTAGGAAAAAATTTGCTGGAGTTCTGAAAAGAACTTTGCTATAGTTCTAGGAAGAATTTTTCAGGAGTTCTATGAAGAACTTCGATGGAATTCTAAAAAGAACTTCAATATAGTTCTAGGAAGAGCTTCATTGAAGTTCTTGAAAGAACTCAGTTAAAGTTCTAGGAGAAACATCGCTGGAGTTCAAGAAAGAACTTCACCTAAGTTCTAGGGAGTGTTTCACTGAAGTTCTATGGCGAACTTCACCTAAGTTCTAGGAAGAGTTTTTTCTAGAGTTCTGGGAAGAACTTTTCTGGAGCTTTAAAAGAACTTTACGTTAATTCTAGGAACAGCTTTGCTGGAGTTCTTGGAAAAACCTAGTTAAAGTGTTCAGAGGAACTGCGATGAAGACTAAGAAGGAACTTCAACAAAGTTCTAGGAAGAGCTACACTGATAATTCAGAAAGAACTTAGCATAAGTTTTAGGAATAACTGCTTAATTTCCAGGAAGCGCTTCACTGAGGTTTCAGGAAGAACTTTGCTGAAGTTCTAGGAAGAATTATGCAGTTGTTTGAAAAAAATTCTGAAGTTCTAGAAATAAATTCACTGGAGTTCTAAAAGAACTTCACTATAATTCTAGAAAAAGCATCGCTGAAGTTCTACGAAGAGATTAGTTATAGTTATAGGAGGAACTGCTCTGAAGTTCAAGGAGGGGCTTCACGTAAGTTCTAAGAAGAGCTTTGCCTAAGTTCTAGGAAGTTTTTCACTGAAGTTCTAGGCATAACTTCGCAAAAGTTCTACGAAGAGATTTAATAAAGTTCTAGAAGAACATAGTTAAAGTTCTAGAAGGAACTTCGCTGAAGATCTAGGAAGAACTTTCCCTAAGTTCTAGGAAGAGCTTCACTTAAGTTCTATGGGAAGAACATTGGTGGAGTTCTATAAGAACTTCTTAGGAGTTTCAAACAGAAATTCACTTTAGTTCTAAAAAGTTTAACTGAAGTTCTAGGAAGAACTTAGTTAAAGTTCTAGGAAGGACATAGTTAAAGTTCTACAAAGAGCTTCATGGAAATTGTATTAAGACTTCATTAAAGTGCTTGGAAGAACTTCGGAATTCCAGCACCTCGGTGAATTTCTAGGCACAGCTTCTCTGAACTACTAGGGAGAACTTCTCTAAAGTTCTAGGGAGAACTTCTCTGAAGTTCTAGGAACGAACTTCTCTAAATGTTCTAGGAACGAACTTACCTGCAGTTAACTAAAGAACTTCCCTGAAGTGCTCTGAAAAACTTTCCTGGAGTTCTCTGAAGTATTCTTAAGAACTTCTCTGAAGTACTCTGAAGAATTTACACATTGCGCTCTATATAATTTTATTGTTAAGTGCTCGGAAGAACGTCCTTAAAGTTAAAAGGATTGCTTTAAGTTCTTCGAACAACTTCCTGGAATTTGCTGAAGAACTATCCTAAAATGCTTTGAAAAATCTCCTCGAAGTCCTCAGAAGATGTTCCTTGAATTTCTCAAACAGCAAAACCAGAAAATATTCCAAGAGAATTTGAAGAGAATGCAATAGATTCTACAGGATTCCAAAGATATATTGAATTGATTAAGTAGGGATTTTGAAAGGATTTCCGAAGCGTCCTGAAATTATTTCAAAAAGATTCCAAAAGGATTTTGATCGTATTACGAAGCAAACCTGATCGTTTTACAAGAAGGACCTTAATGATCCTGGATAAGATATAAGAAATGGATAAAATTACTTCTATCTGAACCTGAAAGGACCATTTAACAAGCTGCGATGCAACGAGTTTTTAAACGAAACCGTAAGGGTTCTGACAAGTCTCCGAAAGAAATGCTGAAAGAATTGCAATGTTGATTCTAAAAGAAATTTGAAAGAAACCATGAACGAATTCCAAACAGATCCTAACTTCAAAGGATCTTGAAATGGTTTTGATGGAATGTTACCAAGTTTTTGGAAAGATCCTGAAACAATTCCGATCAAATTCTCAAACGATCCAGAATGGATTTCGAAGAAATTCTGAAACATTCCAAAATAATCCCGGAAGAATCCGTGAATGCCTCTCAGAAAAGATACGCAAAATGTTTGGGAAGGATTATAGAAGGACCCTAAAAAAAGAATTGTTTAAGAACCATGAGAAACTTTCGAATCAAAATCAGAAACGGACTTTGAAAGGGTATGAAGTGGATTCTGATTAAAAGATCCGTAAATCCTCATAGAGAGCCCCTTAAACATACCTAGATGGGCTATGTTTAAATCCTGGAACAAAGAATTCTAAGAAGGCTGAAAAAATCTACCAAAAAGGGTGAAGATCCTTTTTTTCTGTTTCTGTATTATCAAGATTTTCAGCTTCGGGCTGGTTAATCTCCCGTCATAGTCACTCAAACACCCCTTTGGGTGTTTTTCGTAACGTGTCCGGGGGACGGGATTTGAACTCGTGACTTTGGCGTGAGAGGCGTGGAAGTTAACCACTACGCGCTCGGTGAAGATCCTGAAAACAAAAATCAAGAAAGCATTTGGGAAGATTCTGAAGGGATCATAAAAGTATCCTAATTGATCCCTAAAAAATCCTAGAAGAGCTACTAAAGATTCCTAGAAAAGCTCAGAAATATTTATGAAAAGATTATAAATGTGAGCCTGAAAGGATTTCAAAAATATTCTGAAAGGAAACTATTCCGAAAGCATCTTGGAAGAACGGCAAAAGGTTCGATTAGAAGATGTCTAAAGAATTCTGAAAGGTTTATAAAAAGATTCCGATCCAATTCTGAAAAGATTCCTAAGGAGTGTTGAAAGAATTCTGAAAGGATTTCCAAGCGATGCTGAAAGGCTTTCTAAAAGATTCTGTAATGATCCCAACCGCATTCTTGGAAGCTTCTTGAGAATTCTGAAAGGTTTTTAAGAAAATCTTAAAAGCTTCTTTAGGTATTGAACTATGATTGAACAATTTACAAACCATGCAAATTGTTTTTATAGTACTGCAAATTTGAAGTTTTTTTTGTTTTTCTTATGAAGCATGTACGGAAATAAATGTTGTATCATCAAACAAACGTTATACACACTTAGAAATTTTAACAGTATTTGGTAATTTTTACCGAACTTTCAACAGCTCAACGTTCGGTAGTCCGATTTAAAGTATGTAGGTTTAACGGAAATCCAATCAAACCGTTTTTTCGACAACATTCAAGTATGTTCCTTTACAATTTTGCAATAAAAGATTTAAATTTCACACTTATGCCCAAACTTTTGGACTTTTGACTTGACTCCTGCCATCGAAGTTTAGACAAGCTTCTCTCCACTGGTTTCGTAACCTTTTGTTCACTTTTGCTTGAAGCTTTGAACCGATTTTGGCTCTCCCCCGATTTTCCGACAATCAGCTTTCATTATTGCCCAACATTTCTTGATCGGTTGGAGCTCTGGACAGTTTGGAGGATTAATGTCACGAGGTACCTAAATGACTTTATTTTCCTTGTACCATTTCTTCGTCACTGCTCTGTAGTGGCAAGATGCAAAATCGGGCCAAATAGGATGTTTTCAGAATACTGCTCTCGAAGTGGCAGTAGACGTTTCTGAAGGCACTCTTTGACGTAGACTTCATTGTTAATTTTCCCGGTTGGCTGATTTTACAGCACGTATCTTCTGTTCTTTTAACTTAAACTCTAGGCTTCCTCTGTTATTCGTAGTGTAAAATTTATTACAAAGGATTTGTGAAAAGTCAGCTGTCACGTATGTTTTATCGTCCTGTACGATTCAACCCAAATTCAACCTGTATGTTTGGTTAACAATGAATCAGACAGATTTCGGGCCTGACTTCTCCCTTTTTCAAGCCTTTTCTCAACTCAGCGAGGTTCTCTTCACATCTTACTTTAATGCCCTGCACAATTAAATTTGCCACATGCATTTTATGGCAACATCTCTGACGGGCATGTTGGGCTTCTTCTCGTATACTTTCACCACTTGTTTCTCATCTTGTTTGTTGCGTGCTCCTCTTTTCGACTGCTTGGTTAGCTTCTTCTTAGCCGTTCGGTTTTGTAGAAATTTGCTGATGACTTTCGGAACCGTTTGTTGCGTTACCACCCAAACACAATGATAGTGGAAACGGAATGGCAAACAACATGTTTGACAGTTGTTACAAATGACTTCGATATTTCCAACTAGAATCGGCTTGGATCCAGCCTGTTTTCTTTCCGACAAGCAGGCTCACTCCGATCGGGCTTTTCCACTCCCGGTATCATTGTGTATGGGCGGTTACTCTGACCAAATTCGCGATTGTTTTCTGTGAATGAATAGGATTTTCTAACCACTTGTCCAAAATAAGATATCGCAGCTCCTGTTGTCAAGACGTAATTTTCAAAATTTCAATTTAAAAGTAAACAATATGCACGTTGACGCGAAGGTGAAAGGAATCACTGACAGCTGAACCATACACTGAAAAGAATTCGTACTCTGACTCAGACCATTAACGCGATTAAATTTCAAAAAATATTTCCGGATACACTTTATCAAAACATAACAACCTTTTTTAGTGGAATTATGAGGAAATCGCTTGCGTTCACTAGTGATAGTTTATAGAAGCATTTCATTTAGAAACGTGTTTCATTTTTTTAAAGCGAACAAATGAAGTGCTTATTTAAATTTCCTTTGTTTTCCAATTACTTAAATCAACCAGAAACAAGAGCTGATAAAGTAGAAAACCAGTAGATTCCACCGCAACCCTAACTAGATCATCCAAGTCTCCCAAAAAAATCGAATATTCCGATCCACAAAATCGAATCCAACAATGAAGAGCCGAAAATTCCACCTGAGCATTGGCAACAACGAAGACGATGTACGCTTCGCAGGAAACACCAAAGTACCATACTAAGCGGTAATCGGCTTATAGCGATTGACTTTTAACGAACTTTGGTTTCCCCCCGCCAGCAGTCGGTCACACCCCTGTGCGCCCGAAGCCGGTAAGCCGGTATGAAGATAAATTACTTTCCGTTGTTACGATTCGAAGGAGGCTCCCGCCTCTTGGTGTGCAAAAATTTGGCCGAAGTTCGGAAAAAGTTTTAGCGAGCATATCGGCAAAATTCAAAGTAGGCGTATGAAAATGAAAAATCAATTATTTTCGCGTCGACGTGGAGGTTGCGAAAGTCTGCCGAAACATGACTCGATGATTGATTTCTGGTTCTGCTCACTTGCTTCGGTGGAAAACACTCACCGGGGCAAACAAACAAACGAACAATCAAACAAACAAATCCTACAAAGTAGGCGATGAACCCTCACTCGATTTGATCTCGTTTCATCGGAGCTGGTGGAAAAACTGTGGTCAATATTTGCCGTCCGAATTACCGAGTGAGTAATGCGCCATCTGGCTCAGGCAACACTCAAACTGGATTCGGTCGTGAAACCGAATCGGCCACAGCAACAGCTAATGCAATTGTGTTTACATGGGGTAAATTGAGAAGAAGAAGAAGAAGAAAACAATCCATCACAGCTAATCAGCTACCGAGAATTGGTCACTGAGGTGGAGACGATGGACATGCACCTGTTGAGTTCTCGTTGCGCATACTATATTGGCAAACAGTTTGTTTATGTTAAAGTTGTGTCGAAAAATGTTGACATTGAATTGTCCAGAACAATTCCGTCTTCTGTGAGATTTTTACGGTATTGAATAAAATTGCCCAAGGGATAGATTTCAAGATTATTTCGAAAAGAATTGATTAATGATTTAAATCAACATATCAATAGAGGTTATGTTTGAAGCCTTAAAGCCTGTCCACGTTTAATTTCGAACACTATTCTATCAGTGTAGATTTTGAATTATTTCACGGATTGCTGCTGTGGTACACTCAGCCAAATAATTTTAAGAACTTCATAATATTCAACTTATGACCGACGCTTTGGAATTTCATAAGTCTGACTTATGAATGGATTTTGTCTCACACGGCGTTGTTCTTATATGCCATTAGGCTTTCCTGATTACAAGTGCTGATATATATTAGTGGTCAAGTCACTGGACCCAATACCTCAACGTTCAAGGTTCGAATCCAGGTTGCTCCATAGTTTTATTTTTTTCAACATCAAATATAATGACATAAGATAAAAATATAAAATTCATACTGAATTCTAATAGCAAATAATCATAATGCAATCTTATGAATATCGATAGTTTATTTCGCTGAGTGTACAACATGTTTACATTCTTGTTACAGTCAGTAAAATGGCGTAAAATCAGTAAAATCAAGTTGAAGAATGCAAACGCCTTTTGTACGAACGGCAGAAAAATCCGAATTGGTCGGTACGCATTCTTGCTAAGAACCAAAACTAACGAAAAGTACCGTGTTTTGTGTTTGGGAATGATTCGACCAGCGCTTGATTGTGGATCAGAACGGTTGGAAGTGGAATAAAGTGGAAGGAAAGCATGACTGAAGGCTTGCCAGTAACAAAGGTGCTTGACTTTAAGACAGCTCCGGGTCTGAGCTTTTCATACTGCATTGCAGAAAGAACTCCGTCACTGGCATTTCTGTGCAAAGAAGGTGCTCGCAAATTGCGAAGTCATTCATCATGCGTAGAAACAGTGAAGTCAGAGGCAAGTGACTGAAGGCGTGACAGAGTTCAAATAAGGTGCTATTACCTTTAAACAACTTCCGGGTCTAGGCTTTTACATACCGCAATGCATAAGGAAGTTTTCAGTCGTTGAGCAGCTTTCCGGAACACGAAGCAAGGTGTCCGAATTGCCCGACAGAAGCTCTACATCAGCGAGTTGCAACATGTGTTGCATGTCGGGATCATCCGAAATGGTGAGTCGACATACTTATGAAGGTACGAGTGCTTGTAGTATTTTTCATTTACATAAATTGAACATTATCATATAGAGAATGGGAGGGACCATCAGGGCACCCGATTGAAGCACTCTGGATGGGGAGAGTGGGAATGCCAACTCCCGATTGCTAGCAGTTTATGAATAGAGGGCGGGCTCTTCCCACGCCCATTGGGGCATCCTTATGTTAGATGGCTTGCTCTTTTGACCAATTGTTCAATCTTGTTGTTGGAAGGAGATTTCTATATCCCTGTGGATACGTATAAATGATGTTGCCTATCGATCCACCCAACCCTTTTTGGCCCTTCATACAATGGCATGATTAGGATAATCAGTGGTTATTAAAGCTTGATCAAGTCTAACAGCGAGGAGAGCCCATTGCTGTCGGACTTAGTTTCTGTGTTACATATCATACATACATCATAAATCATAAAGGCCATATATAGTTGTGGTCGAATATCTAAAAGTTTCGTATCTACCGGCACTATTGAAAAAAAAACAAGCGGCTTTCCATTCAATGGCGCACCGTCTCTTCAATATCACCATGGAAAGAGCAGATTTTGTAACCGAACGAAACAAAACTCACCAAGCTGCGGAAGTGAATGGATAGGATACAGACTTCATAAATAAAATCCTCCGCAATCACGAAAAGAAGAAGCACAGACAAAATGCCACAACCCTGAAACCGGAGAAAGAAGAACTTCAAAATACCGTTCAATCAACACTGTAGAAAACATGGATTTCAAACGGTCTACACGAGTAACAACACTTTAAAAGATATTCTATGCGGCGTCAAAGATAAACCCGCATCATCTGAAAAGTCGGGAATTTACCAAATTCCCTGCAAAAACTGTAACGCTGTTTACATCGGCCAAACTAATCACAAATTAAAAGTTCCCCTAAAAGAACATAAAAATGCCGTGGAGAATCGACTTATTAATGATTCGAAAGTGGCACACGCTGTTAACCCCACCCACTGCGTGGATTGGGAAAACACCATATTAGTAAAAAATGTAAGGAAACTTCCAGTCCACTACCACTCACCCTTTGATGAATGAAGACGACGCTCCGATAATATCCTCTCTGTTTCATCTGACGAAACTGATATCCCAGTAGAATATTGTTATCCTCCACTCGACATGTATTGTAACACAATATGAAGATTTGTTGCAGTATTGTACTTCGTAACCAGTCGGACATCGTCCTGTAGATGGGCAACATCTAGGTAAATTTAAACTCCCTTTTTACGTTTTGTAAGAGAAGTGGTGAAAAAATGTACAAGTCCCGGACCCGGTGGCCTAGTGCACGCCTAGCGGACCCCCCATGAACGTACACTACGCTCAGGTTCGAACCCCTAGGTAGCCAGCCAAGAGCGTTGACCATGGTAAACGTCAGCGAGTTTTTCCATATTTCTCCCATCCGGGGACCGACGGGGCAACTTTTGGCCAAAAAAGTACTTACATATAGGAGGGGTAGTGTGACCACAGGTGAAATCCAAATTCGAGTGAAAATGCCCTACACGACGAATAGGATACTGGCTTACTCATATATCGCGGTCGGGGTGTCGAGGTGACCATCAGTGAGCCACAGAGTACCAGCGACAGCGAGGTGCGTGAGACAGTCGGGCAACCTGTCCACCATCACCTAGCAAGCTAAGCTAGAAGAACGAATGTTTCTGACTTTATAAAAAGAGTTGTGTAACTTTTCGTGACGCATCCCAAGTAGTACACTACGATCATAATTAGTTGTAGCAACTTGATTATTACTTAGCAAGTCATATTTATGTTATCTCAACCAAATGGTAACAAGTGTGCTACTAGGGATACTACCAAATGTCTTATCAAACTTATCTTAGCGAGTGTCAATTTAGTTGAATCTCGCTTACAGCTTAAAAATTTTATGAGTTATATTTAAAAGATGTAATCGATCATTGCATTATAGGCTGAGTTAAGGGACACATACCCTATTTTATGGAAATCCAAGGCACTGAAGGGTAGGCCGTCAATAAATATATAAATCGAAAGGTCCGATTTTGTTATAACATGCTTCAGAGGCCGTTTTCCAACCCGTAGTGCCAATATTTGCCATTGTTCTTCATATCCATTATTTCCACGGACCTAGATGTTCTTGTTAGAGTGCTGTTGGTAAATCGGCATTCAAATAGGTATTCAGAAAACTTGTGTAATGTTGTGTTCTTAAGTCCAATTCCGAATAGCCGATGACAGTGATTCTATTACATATAAATCATATTTTTAAGAAGTTCACCACTGTTTACTTCCGAAACCATTGCTATTTTCTGGTAAATCACATAAAAATTCATCCCTCGGGGGATTTGTTTCTTACGCATTGATGGGATTTTAAGAAGGACTAGCTGACAAATCTTGCAAAAATTCATCAGATTGCTGATATGAATCATGGCTTCTTTGATCTTTCAATTACGAAGAAACCCGTACACAGAAACAAAAGGGTTCACGAAAATGAAAACGAACCGTGAACTAGTTCACGTTTTGATGATATTTACCCAAAAACATGTACTAGTTCCCGATTACGTGATTCAGTTCATGGTGTATCTTTGCCTGTTCTTGAATTCATGCCTGCAGTTCACGGATCCGGGCACGGATTTTTTTTCCGTGTATTTTGAAGAAACCCACTGTAGGTATCTTTTGGCTTAATCTATTTGGCCAGCGCGCGCATTTATCCCTGTGAGCACCCCTGTGAGCGATTGGACAATACGGATGACACCAACATGATCTGCGTGAATAGAACAAAAGAAAACAAACGAACACACAACAAGTAGAGTGAAGTGAGCCCAATAATTTATTTTCTTATTTGAACAGTGAGGATTTGCGTTACGTAATTCTATCGGTATTAATAGCTGGTGTGTCCCTGAAAATACATTTCAATCAGAATACTAGGCTGCCTGAAAAGTCTCTTTAATTTCCTACAGATGGGGTTGGTAATCGCCAATGTTAACCATTTTCTATGAGCTTCACGCCTTGAATGACGGCTGTCAAAATTTCAGCCATTTCTGTGCACGCATTTATTAGTGACAACTGTGAGAAGAGACCGATCGGTAGCAAGTTTTTTTTAAAAATGGAAAAAATCCAAGTTTTGATAAAATACTATTTTCTTCGCAAGAAAACGGCTGCCGAAACCAGAACCAAGCTGGATAAGTATTTTTCATACTCTGACTGAACGTAAGTTGTTATTATTACTTGTATTTACATCAAGGCATACTATCGATTTAGAACGATGTATATTGAACAATCTTACAACTATTTACAAATATTTATACATACATTTATTCTAGTGCTACTCTTCTGAATTTTCACATGTCACAGGAAATTATATTCTCGCTACAACCTGATTGAATGTGTTTTCCTGTGTGTTGAAATTGAATTTCAACAGTATCACTTTTACGGAAACGTATTAGCTTATTTTTTGTAATAACTTTTTTGACTGTTGTTTACGAGAAAATGTCTTAAATTTTCTGATAGCAATATTTGTACATTTGAGATCACAATAGTACAAAACATGAACTTTATACTCAAATATAAATAGACTTATTTACGATTATTATGATGTGTGTGGTAATATTCTCTCTTGGGACCGCATAAGAGTGTGCGCATAAGAAAGTGTTGATAGTTCCGTCAGTGTACGGCAGGCTGTGAAAAATTGAACAGAAGTTTTTGAAAATTGAGGGAAGGGCATGTGATACAGTACTGCAACCAAGCACAGATTTCTTTGCCTTGCATCCCCAATTCATAGACAAAATGTTTATCTTCCAACTACGTAATTTTCTCTTGCATAACCTATCATCAATTTTTATCGCGATACAGAGACATAGTGAAAACATTAAAAACAGTATGGCCACCAAATCGGTTTAGCGTGAATTTATTTTAACGGTTTTTCGCATTTTTATTCGTTTTGTGGACCAATTTTATTATCTATCTGTACCACATTCAATCACGGAATTCTTTGTCAGCTTATACATGTTGACGTTTACGCCGTGAACCCTTGTATTGTTGTTGTTTTTATGATTTTATTTTGTGCGCGATAAAGTGTATTGTTTTGTACATAGTGTGATAACGCTGTCGCCATTCATCTCTCGTCACGTCGATTTTTGTTTTGTTTTCATCACCGCTCGTTCAGTGTTGTGCGCGAAGTATATCGAAAGGCGACATACAAAGTACTCAGGAGATAAGCCGACCGAGTTCCAAGTCATGGAGACGTGCAATGGATGCAACAAAACTTTGAGCCCAAACAAATTTATTGTTTGCAATGGATCTTGTAATCGGCAATTCCACCCAAGCTGTGTAGGAGTGTACAGAAGTCATCATGCATCGTGGTCCGCTAAAGTGGGCCTGCTATGGTTCTGTCATGCTTGTCGATTGAACTTCGAGCCCTCAGTTTATGATCGTGATAAAATTATTATGAAGGCTTTACGTGAACTTCTCATTAGGATGGACTCAATGGACACAAGACTGGAAACTACGGTGAGAATCTGCGAAATATTAACGATATTATTTTTGCCCATCAAAAGGATCAAGAACCAACCAATCGCAGGTCCATGCAGCCTTCCACAAAACAATCGACCAACTTACACTCGACGACTCGGTTGATCCTCTCAACCGTTCTCGCTCATGTGACGATACTTCTTTCTTTGAAGTTCTCGATGACATAAACGGCACTATCAATCAACCAACAGACAAATTCATTGCTGGTAACAAACGCGTGCAAATCATATCCAGTCGCTCTGATAACTGTTCATCTCAAGGAAAAAATCAGCTGGATTTGAGTACCGCCACCGTTGGTGTTCCTACTGCCATAGCTGGAGCGAGCACAGTCTCATCCGCTAATCACTCTAGTCATGCAGCAAACGTGATGAACTCACCACAATTGCACCGCCTCAACAACCACCAACCACACGACCGCTAGGTATTGATTCGTTGAAAGTAGCTCGAAAGAATCTCAGCTGCAATTGGACGACCATCAGCGGCATTCTACGTCACACCTTTTGCACCGATCAGACCGAAGCGGCTATTCGAAACCATATCTGCGAGATTACAAATGTGGACGCTTCCATGGTGAAAGTGGTGAAACTAATTCCCAGAGGTAAGGATCAGCGCGAACTAACATTTGTGTCGTTCAAAACAATTGTGCCAGCTAAACGTGCAAAATACCGTTGGGGATAAATGGTACTGGCCAGATGGAGTAGAAATTCGAGCTTTCGAACCACGAGAAAAAAACTACCCGAGCCCACGATTATTAAAAAACACGTGATTAACATGAATCCTGCCATAGTTGATGTTCCAACCAATTCAGAACCCACTGCCTGTCGCCTTATGGAAGCCCCTGAGCCTCTCCTCCCAGTCGCGCTCGCTGGTTCCTGTCATCGTAGTCGTTCTGGACCTGGGATTGAGACTGATATAGGGGGCTTCCAACCTCCTCTCTCAGGCAAGTATGTGTTCGATAGCATCAATTCTTCGCCTGAAATGTGTTCTTGTTTCAGCGCAGCGCAGCTAAACTTGCCACCGACCTTGAACTGTGCACCATGCAACTCATCAGTAATGATAAGTCAGATTTTGCGATACACTGGTCATAATACCAATGGACATCACAAACAGAAACCCACTGGATCACGTCAGCATCCTCTGAAAGTTTACCTCTGAACGTTTTCTTCGCTGTCGACTACACTTCTGGGACGCAAAAATGTTTGGCATTATGGAAGCCACGCGAGCCACTCACCACAGTCGTGCCATTC
>JASCZW010012804.1:0-27381 GCA_034211315.2 Aedes japonicus
CCAAGATGGAAGAAGGTGCCTCATCAAAGTGCGCCAACTGTGGCGCTAACCACAGAAGCAGCAAACGAGCGGAGTATTTGGCCATCCGCAAGCCAAGTCTCGGCCTGGTCAACGCCGTCCGCTTCCTCGAATGGACGAGATGAATTTCCCGACACTCCGATACCAAGTGCCGAATCGGCCGGCAGTTCCATTCAACCATCGCCGTGCAAACCACCCGTCACCATCCGTTCAGCAACGACTCGCGGCAGCCACCGCCACCCCCTCGCCGGCTCTTCCTCTAGGTTGGTGTAATCCGGGTTGCAGTACCTCCAAGCAACCAGCGGCCGATGGACAGCTCTTCGACTCGGAGAAATGGCCGAGTTCGGCCAAGAGCTCTACCACCAACTACGTTCCTACCGCTCGAAGGAGGTACAGCTCAAAGCAGCCACGATGAAATTTATTTTCAAATATGGACCATAATCGCACCATCAGCATCCATAATTGGAATGCTTGTTCCATCCAGAACAAAACAACTGAGCTCGATGACTTCCTTGACATCGCCCTCGTCACCGAGCCACATATCAAGCCGGAACTCAGCGTTTTCATCCCAGGATATCGGATTGTGCGACTTGATCGTAGCGGTTCTAGTGGAGGAGGTGTTGCGATTGCCCTGCGCTACAACATCAACTACCACCTGTTTCCGAGTTTTCAGCTGCAGTCTATCGAAGTCATCGGAGTCGAGATCGAAACTGCCGTCGGCAATATCACCATCTTCGCGGCCTATTATCGCAAGCAAGCCAGCACCGCTAACGGAACAACAACGGTCCGGCGGAACGACATTCGCAAGCTTACTCGGAAGCAGGGGCAGTTGATCATTGCTGGCGATCTAAATGCGAAACACGAAACCTGGGGAATAATTCTGCAGGAAGACCTGGAAGAGGGCCATTACACCGTGCTGGGCCCGGATACTTCTACCCGGTTGAGCTTCCTCACCAACATGGGATACAACATCGCCCAACCGGTAGTACACCAGGAGCTCCCCTCGGACCACTATCCAGTGGTGGTCGAAGTTGGGTCGTCGGTCAACCGGCATCGGATCCCCAGACGGAACACCATCGTGCCAGATGGGAGAGGTTCCGACAAAATGTCGACGACATCGTCGATTGCAACGTGCACCTTGAGTCAACTGAAGAGCATCGAGCAAGCGATCTCCACAGGCCTGGGAGCAACATTTACCGGTGATTAATCAGGTGAGCAACTCTGTACCCATTGATAGACCCACTAAAGATTTAATACAATTGCGAAACGCCATCCGAAGGCAATACCACCGAACTGGTTTGCCAGCGCTAAAACGTCACTGTAATCGAGTGACGAAAATCATCAAGGCCAGAATGGTGGACCTTAAGAATAACAATTTCGCCGACAAGATCAGCGCTCTCCCAGTTTGTGCAAAGCCGTTCTCGAAGTTGATCAAAATTTTGAAAACTAAGCCAAACCCCATTCCATCATTGATCCCACTAGACAGCAATGGCTCTAAGGATCGCTTGAAAAGGCTGCTGAGATAAGTCAACACTTCGTCAACTCCCACAATCTCAGACAAAACATCATCAGTCCACACGAAGCTGCCGTTAGCGCGCTTTTTACTAACATCCACTTAAGCCCCAACGACTTCACAGAGGAGTTGGAGATCTGAGCTGATGAATTGTTGACTTATATCAAAGGCTCACATCATGAACTTGGAGTTCAAGCAATTGAGCCCCCAGTTCTATAACCATATGGCGATGGTTTTCAACCAATGCCTGCAAATTAGCTACTTCCCCTCGTGTTGGAAGTTAGCTTAAGTCATCCCCATCCAGAAACCTGGGAAAGATCCTTCAGGTTCCAAGAGCTATACTGCCGTTATAAGCAAAACTGTCCCATTTATATAGGGAACCCCATAGAAGATGGGACAATTATGCGTAGAACGGCAGTATAGGCCCATCAGCCTTCTCTCAGGATTATCCAAGCTCTTTGAGAAAGCGATCTACCGTCGGCTTCTCTCATCTGCCGACGAACTGAACATGAGCAGTTCGGATTGCGACGTGGTTGCTCAACAGTGCACCAGCTTAACCGAGTAACCAACATCCTCAAGCGGAACAAGTTTGTTGCGAAATCATCTGCTATGGCACTTCTTGATATCGAGAAGGCCTTCGATAACCTTTGGCAATCTTCCCATCTTCCTGGTGAAAATAATTAAAAATTATCTGTCGGACAGGACATTCCGTGTTTCGCTGCAAGGTAAGCACAGGAGATCTCCGCCGGAGTTCTGCAGGGAAGTATACTAGGTCCATTTCTGTTCAACCTTTTCACCTCGGACATACCCCGGCTCCCTGAAAAAGGTTCTCTGTCGTTGAAAGCCGATGATACCGCAGTCGTCCACAATGGTAGCGTAACAAGAGCACTTACAGCAAAACTGCAATGAATCCTGAATGTTCTATCAGAATACTTCACCGAATCGAAGATCTGTATCAACGCGGCGAAGACCCAGGTCATCCTATTTCCACACTCCAACTCACCCAACCTTGTTCCGCCTGAGAATTGAAAAATTAGCCTAAACAACACAACGGTGGAATGGGCCAAATCAGCTGTCTATCTTGGCGTTACAATAAACAGCAAGCTTATTTTGAGGGAGCAGGTTGACAAAACTGTCACAACGTGTAACGTTCTGTTGAAGCTACTGCATTGATCAACAGAAGGTCTACATTATCCATGAAACACAAGCTTGCTGTCTACAAGCAAATCATACTTCCAGTCATCGAGTATGGCATGCCAATCTGGGAGAGTTACGCTAAAACATATCACCTGAAGCTTCAGCGCGTTCAAAATAAGTTCCTCAGGATGATCTTGAACACCCCTCCGAGGACAAAAACATCTGAGGTCCACCGTCTGGCCGAGATAAAAATGCTCGATGATCGCTTTAGTGAGTCTATCAAACGGTACAGAGCACGCTGCCTGGCATCAGATCACCAGATCACCCGGAATGTGGTTCCCCATTCCTAGGAGTATAGTTTGCTGTTTGGTTGTACTTTTCTCTTGTGCTGTTTGAAATTTCAATTACCGCGCTCCGGCTGAACATGGCGTTGCCGCGTCCCGGAGTAAATGACAAAGCACGTTAAGCAAACAACGAACGAAATTCGGATAATTCGAGCCGAACTGCAATACGGCAACAGTTACATTATAGATGGTAAGTTGAATTCGTTGTAGTGCCTAGTTGTGCATAGTGGATTAGTTGCTGGCGGTCAAACAGTAATGTGTGTGAGTCGATCAAAGCATTGAATTATACGTCAAATTCTTTTTCTTTTTCAAGTTCAGTTAATACAGGAGAAATATTCAGCTAAGCTTCCTTTTTACCGAATGCGAATTGACAGGTCTTTCGTTTAACACCTGCCATAAGATTTTGTACAGTCTCCTTGGCCACTTTATTCGCCGCAGAACGCTAGTTTGCCTTGAACTGTTTCTCGCTCTCAACATCTTTTTGAGTCTTCTTAAGGTTCTGCTTGACGATGGCCCAATATTGTTCGATTCGGTGGAGCTCTGGTGTGTTGGGAGGGTTCTTGTTCTTGGGTACCACTTGAACGTTGTTGGCAGCATACCACTCTAGGGCCGTAATGGCAAGATACCAAATGCAGCCAATATAGAACGGAACAATTGTGTCGCTTCAGGAAAGGCAGTAGACGTTTTTGTACGCACTCGCTCAGATAAATTTCCTGGTTGACGGTTCCGGTTGCAATGTAAACGTTGTCAAGTCACAGGTGATGGCCTGCCACACCAGATATTTCTTCGCGAACTTTGAAGGTTTAATGTGCGACATCTCGGACGGAGAGGTTGGGGGTCGTCGATTTTCCCCCGATCTAGCTTTCCTGGCTGTCGACAAACGTTCACCGAACACGTTGTTTGCTGGAACGTGAAGATTTTCCTATCACAGTCATTATTCTCTTATAACTAGTTGTTTAACCAGTGCTTGAAATTGTTCCTAACGACAGAGTAATCATATAATTTTGAGAAAGTTTAAGTGAAATGTCCCAGCATATGGCTGCAAAGCAAATGCTTTAAATTCAGCAACATGCAATTTCAAGCATGTTTGGGAATGTGTTCAATCACTCCAAAAGTAGTCTTGTTGTAACCAAGTCAGTTTGTACTGGGTTCCTGGCCATTGTGGAATTGGGGGAAACGAGAGAGCTGATGAACTAGCAAGACTCGGATCGTCTTAACAGTTCGTAGGACCTGAACCTTGTTGTGGTTGATCTGTTTCTTCACTCAGAATGGAGATGAAAGCCGAGGAATGCTTGAAAGTGGGGGAAAACTGAATCGAAACACTTGATCTCACCAAAACTGATTTAAACTTATATACAGACCTTACACTCAGTAGCAAAAAAAAAGCCGAGCAAAATTTTGCTCCTAAATAACGCCATGTTCAATGCTCTGTAACTTTGTCAATTATCAATATTTTTGGCTGAAAATTTGAAAACACTATAGTTAATGTATAGAACTTATATGACCAAAATTTCAAATTGATAAAATTTACAAACTTGAAGTTATCGTAACATATATGAAAAAAGTCATTTTTGGACATAGCAATTTCAAAAATACGTATTTCTGTGAAAAATTTAGGTAGCGTATTAAAAATTCCTCCATAGCTTAAAACAGTACAGAAAATAATGTGGTCAAAATTTGAACTGTTTCCACCAAGTGGTTTGGACTACAGCTGGCATCAAAGTTGACGCACCAACGTGAGTATTTCCCATTTTCACTCAATATTGGCCTTGCTGAAATATCGGTGCAAAAAAAAAAGCCGAGGTGAATTCATCTTATTAATACACATGATTTGTTACGCGATAAATATCCCAAATAACTAGTGTAAACCACGAAGAACTTTGAAAATATGGGATTCAGTATGAATTGGTTTGTGAAAATTACGTATACAGTGTTATACAGTATTATTAATAAAATTCACCTCGGCTTTTTTTGCACCGATATTTCAGCAAGGTCAGTATCGGGTGAAAAAGGGAAATGCTCATGTTGGTGCGTCAGCTTTGACGCAAGCTGTAGTCCAAACCACTTGATAGAAATAGTTCAAATTTTGTCCACATTGTTTTCTGTACTTTTTTAAGCTATGGAGAAATTTTTAATATGCTACCTAAATTTTTCACAGAAATACGGATTTTTGAAATTGCTTTGTCCAAAAATGACTTTTTTCACATATGTTATGATAACTTCAAATTTATAAATTTCATCAACATGAAATTTTTATCACTTAAGGTATATACATTGTTCATAATGTTGTTAAATTTTCAGCCAAAAATATTGATAATTGACAAAGTTACAGGAGGTTGAACATGGAGTTTTTTGAAAACAAAATTTTGCTCGGCTTTTTTTTTGCTACTGAGTGTATAACTGATCACTGACCGAGCCGATATCACTTGAAGCTGATGGAAAAACTTCAAGATGATTCATGTTATGCCACTGCCCAAAATATATAATGCGACAATCTTGGGATATTCTAGGTACTCCAAACTGTCCTTAAGTTCATAATATAAGATCTACAGTTGCAACAGTAGTTTTTTAAGCTAAATCTGTGAAAGTGCAACGGATTCTTATAATATTGTCATCGTTGGAGATTACAACCTACCTCATTTGGTATGGTCCTACGACGTAGAGATCAACAGCTTGCTGCCGTCCAACGCATCGGCTGAACAGGAAATCGCTCTGGTTGAATCAATGATTGCCTCCAGACTACATTAACTCAACAACCTGTTAAACTCGAACGGTCGTACACTTGACTTGGCATTTGTTAACGAACCAAACGATGTTGAACTTATCGAGCCTCCTTCATCCCTCCTCCGAATCGACAATCATCACAAACCATTCGTTCTTCGCATTGACGTGAATGCCTACGTGCATCAAGCTAGCGACTCGAACTACATTGATGATTTCGATTTTCGTCGTTGCCACTTTCCGGAACTGAATAACGCTCTCATGGACGTCGATTGGATTGAAATGTTTCGTGCAAAAGATACGGATGAAACGGTACGTATGTTTTATGGCAAATTATACGATATTATGGAGGAATATGTTCCACGTCGCACAAGTAGGCCTCATTCGTTTAAGCAACCGTGGTGGACAACTGAGTTGCAGCATCTCCGTAACATTGTGCGAAAAGCTCGTAAACGCAATTCTCGATCACGGACTACTGTGAACCGGATCAATCTACAGTCGCTCGAAACCCATTACGCCAATTGCCAGGACGCTGGTCTTCATTGCTATATAAGATTGGAGTAGACAGCGAAGCAGAACCCGTCATCCTGTTTGTCGTATATTCGAAGCCGTAAGCAATCGAATCGGATCCCTACCGACATTACTTTTAAAGAAACTTCGGCCGATTCACCTCACGAGCTAGCTAATCTGTTTGCCGATTTATTCGAAAATGTATACACTCAAGTGTCACCAACTTTTTCCGCTGACAGTCTTAAATCCTGTCCTGCTTTCAGTTTGAATTGTCCTGCTCTAGTTGTGAGCCAACATGAAGTTTTGTCAGCCCTGGAAAAGTTGGATGTATCGAAAGGGTCGAGCACAGACAAGATACCGCCGTTGTTTTTAAGAGAATGTGCTGATGCCTTTGACGACTATTTTTAACAGGTCACCCAGTGAAGGTACTTTTCCCGAAGCGTGGAAGTTAGCATCAATCACTCCGATTTTCAAAGCTGATAACCAACATGCTGTTGAAAATTACAGAGGTGTTTCGATTTTATGCAGTATGGCCAAGGTGTTTGAACAATTGGTTTACAGAGCTCTTTACGCTGTATCTCGACCGCTGATTTCTGAATTTCAACATGGTTTTGTAAAGAAGCGATCCACGACAACGAATCTGATGTCTTACGTAAATTTTCTATCAACGGAAATTGAGAATCGTCACCAAGTTGATGCCATATACTTCGATTTTTCAAAAGCGTTCGACAAGGTTCCTCACACCCTCGCAATTGACAAGTTGAAGTATCTGGGCTTTCCAGATTGGATCATAAAGTGGTTGCGCTCTTACTTATCTGGTCGGAGCGCTTTCGTCAAATTAAACGGTAGTCGGTCCCGCGTCTTCTCCGTCACAGAGCCCGATTGGTTACGTAACCTTTTGTCAGTCAAGGGGATTTCCGCCCTTGCCAATCCTGCGTGGGGTAGTATGTCAAAGGGTTATGTACCTGATCGGATACTACCGTTCAAATGCCCTCCGCTCGTTTTCAATCTTGTATCTTTCAATTTCAAAGCTTGCCGTTGCCCTATACGGAACTATCAATACACTTTCTCTTCATGTATATTTATTCTAGCAATAAAATTACTGTCCACTCCTACCGCTTCGCATGGAGATGAGAAATTATCTGCTTCTGCAATCTTTTACAAAGTAGCAAATAATATTCAAATATATTCAACTAACATTCTTAAAGTCAAACATCATTATAAAGCAATATGACACGTTTTAGGTCATCCAAACTATCATTGAGATCAGAACATAGGATGCATTCAAACACATTCAATGAAGCTTCTGTAAGCTCACCAGTCGTTATAAGATTATCTCGGGATATTCAGGTTCCAAAAACGTGACCTTGAGTTCAGAACTCAAGATGTACGTTAGTTACTGTAGCCTGGGCTATACAAAGCTACGATAAATATTTAAACATATTCAATGAATATTCTGAAACGTCTAAAGATATTATAGGAAAACCTTGTTAGTTTCAAGTCATTCAAACTGTCCTTTTAAACTTTAGGTTCACAATTGTAACAATAGCATTATGGACTATAAAAAGTTAAGTTAGTTGGTTTGGCATAGAATATTCCAAGATTATGTCATAATGCCAGTTGGTCTTCCAGGACATTCATTGACTATGTTTGAATGTACTGTTACAAATTACCACTGTAGATCTTAAGTTCAGAACTCCTGAGCAGTTTGGACGACCCAGCATTTCTCAAAAAAATATTTCTAATCTTTTTCAATCATTTCTATGTTTTGAGCACCAAATTAGAATCCACCCAATTACTTGTATAAATTAAGCCTGAAAGGATAAATTCGAAGTTCATTGCATTGTATTGTACCATCTAAATAGCTTACATTTAGTATCGTAGTCCTACGTCATCTTTTTATTTCTTAGATCAAATTCTACTTAACAAGTTTAACATCGTTGCCAAAAAAAAATAACCTTAAATAAGTGATGAACTATGATTTTTTAAGTCTACTGTATCATAGACAAAGAATATTTGTCTCAGCAATTTAAAAGAAAAATTAAAAATTTTAGGATTCGTTAGGATTCTATATCAGGAGATATAAAAAGAAGAAGTTTTTGTTGGAACGCTAACCAGTCAGACCCCGCAGGATTTTCAGACAATTGAGAGGTGGTAAGGCTCTCAAAAACGCGGAGCAAAATAGGTAATTTTTATCAATTTTATCCTTATATCACTTTATTTTGAACCTACATCAAAAATAAAGTAATCTTATTATGAATTATCTAGATCATCTCATCACTTATCAAGGTGAATCCTGTTCCATCGAGCCCGACCCTACTAACATAAAAAACCCTCCTTCCTGTGACCTTTGTGAGGATATAGAGGTAAACACGGTCTCTAAACAGCAAAGGTCACACTAACTTTCCTTCCCTATTCCCACCTGATTGCATGGACGTGGCCGGCGCCGCTATGACTAAGGCTTGCTTCATTTAGAATTGGAACAAACTTTTGCTCATATTGTGGCGCTCCTGGTGGACGGATTTGGAAGTTCTTGGCGCCCACGTGCCGGAAATTTTGTCAGCTTCACGGATGTATTTTTGACATTCCGCAAATCGACTGTACTTTGTAAACAATCAACATGGAAGCCGAAAGAAGGGAAAAAATTGTGCACAGTTATTTGGAAAATCCATTGTGGTCTGCATCTAGGCTATCTAAACAGCTGAAATTGCCCAGAAATACCTTATGGCGCGTTATCAAACGGTATAAGGAAACATTGACGACGATTCGGAAGCCTCAAGCCAATCGTCGGAGTGGAACTGTCGACCGGAAACTGCGTGGTAAGATTTTGAAGACGATTAAGAGGAATCCCAATCTGTCGGACCGTGATTTGGCCAGAAAATTCGGTGCTGCCCATAGTACCGTGAGGAGAACTCGACTCTGGAAAGGAATCAAGTCTTATCGAGCTAGCAAACAGCCAAATCGGACCATAAAACAGAACAGTGTGGCCATAATCCGTGCTCGGAAGCTATACGACCAGGTGCTGACCAAGTTCGACGGGTGTCTTCTGATGGACGATGAAACCTATGTCAAGGCTGACTTCGGGCAAATCCCAGGTCAAAAATTTTACTTTGCAACGGCTTGGGGGGATGTTCCAGCCAAATTTAAATTTGTTTTTGCCGACAAATTTGCACGAAAATTCATGATTTGGCAGGGCATTTGCAGCTGTGGCAAAAAACGAAAGTTTTCGTTGCAAATAAGACAATGACGTCGGAACTATACCAAAAAGAGTGTCTCCAAAAACGAATTTTGCCGTTCATTCGATCCCACGACCATCCCGTAATGTTTTGGCCAGATTTGGCAAGCTGTCATTACAGCAAAGTCGTTCAAGAATGGTATGCAGATAAAGGGGTGCAGGTTGTTCCGAAAAACCTTAACCCCCCTGTTCGTGGCACACCAAAGCGTCGCCGTACTTCGTCCAGCTCTGAGAATAAACCAATACTTCGCGGAAAAAAAGCTCCTATCGATTCAGTCAAAACCGTTGACCTAAATGACGATCTGCTTTGGGTGTACTTATCAGCATTTCATCCCAGTACTACGAATGACGAAATTTCATCTCTCGTCTCTGAGTGTTTGTGTTTGGAGACACATGAGAAACCACGGGTTATAAAACTGGTTCCCAAAGGAATAGATCCGTCGACGTTAAACTATGTTTCCTTTAAAGTCGGTGTCAAGCACAATAAAAGGGATGTGGCCCTTTCCTGCGAATCGTGGCCGGAAAGTATTCAATTCCGCGAGTTCGATGATTCTCGGTCGAAGAAAGTTACCAAAATCGCCCGGAATGGACCGGAACAGTGACAAACTCAACCTACAGATGACGAAGGTATAGTACCGAATCTTAACAATAGACCTCATCGCTGCTTTAGCTGCCTACGAAACGAACCTCCGATGCCCTCACCGTTGCTGCAATCATCCCAGAACGCACTGCCTGTCGCATTATGGGAGACCCCAAACCACTCGACCCAGTCGCGCCAGCTGTTTCCTGCCACCAAAGCCGTTCCATCTCCTGCCATCAGAGTCGTTCTGGCCCTGTGGTCGAGTTCGGTGGAAGGGTTTCCCAAACTCCTCACTCAGGCAAGTATGCATCGATTTGTAACAATTCTCTGCCTGATGAGTTTTCGTGTTCCAGTGCTTCTTCTATCGTGCCTATTTGGGATAGTTTCGGATGCGACCACCAACTGTCATCTTGCTCTACACCGGAACGCACACTTGCCAGAAGTCCAAAGGAAGTCCCTATCCCTCTCATTGCAGTCGAGCCCATCCCGCCAGCGAACAACAGCCGTTCCGGCCCTGTGTTTGAGTTGGGAGACGGGATCTTCCGAACCTCTACCGCAGGCAAGTACGCTGCTTTTCCGAACGATTCGTTTCGTGATGCTTCTTTGGCTTTCAGTGCTTCGAACCAAACATCATGTTCGCGCAATTTCACTTATCAACCGAGCTCACCGTCATTGGACCCGGAACGCCGGACGCCTAGCTCAGTCGAGCCGTCGCAATTCAGACGTTCCTGTGCTAGCGATACGGTCTTTGATGCTGCCAATCATAGCTCGAGTGCACCCCAACCAGATAAACAAATGGACAGTAATGATGTAGTCAATCGCTACGAGATACCCAGATCAGACTGTCAGCCGCTCCGGACACCAGGACGCGCCGTAGGAAGCCCTTTGAAGCCCTTGAGCCCTTTGACCCAGTCCTGCCACACGCTGCCGTCGTTCTACATAGTCGTCCTGGTCCTGTGGTCGAATGTGGTGAAAGGGTCTTCCAGCAACCTCTACCCGGCGAGTATTCCTTTATTTCATCGAATGTCCAGAGTCTGATCGAAACCACTCATTCTAGCAACTACCATCAGCTTCGCTCTGCAGCCGATCAATCAGGCGCTCATCCATCTGAGATAACGAGACAAACCGTTACGCAGGGAGCTGCAGCTCCCATGACTGCCACCCGAGGACCAAGACAAGCTGCTACTTCGAGTGTCCTGGTGTACTACCAAAATGTTGGTGGGATAAATAGTTCTCTAGCCGAGTATCAATTGGCCCTTAGTGATGGTTGCTATGACATTTACGCCTCTCACCGAGACCTGGCTTAACGGAAACACTACGACTGATCAACTCTTTGACGATTCCTACACAGTTTATCGACAAGATCGGTCACCTTCTAACAGCAACAAGAGTATCGGTGGCGGTGTTCTGCTAGCTGTTCATTCGAGATTCAAATCCCGTTCGGTCGATCCTCCCAATAGCTCATCGGCAGAGCAAATATGGGCTGCATTGGCTACTGACGATGCATCGCTCTACGTTTGCGTGATTTACTTTCCTCCCGACCGAGTAAATGACGCGATTCTTATCGAAAAGCATCTTGACTCGCTGAACTGGGTCATTTCGCAGTTGAATCCGAGGGACAAAGTGATCATTCTCGGCGATTTCAACCTGGGTACGATTTACTGGCAGCAAAATTCTCTTGGGCACTACTTTCCTATCGTTTCTCGATCTACGATTGGCATGACATCACGAGAACTGCTTGATGCGTATAGTACCGCTCAGCTCAGGCAACTGACTGGCGTTCAAAACGAGAATAATCGCATGCTTGATCTGTGCTTTGTTAGTGACGATCTGTGTAAGGATTGCACAGTTATTGAAGCACCAGCACCGCTAGTTAAAATCTGTCGGCATCATCCACCTTTAGTTATGAAATTTGCAGTAAATCCATTGTGTTGCTTCCGTGATTCCTCTGAAAGTGTTTTTTATGATTTCAGTAAGGCTGATTTCAGCGGAATGAACGATTTCTTAGGACTTGTTGACTGGGATGAGATCCTCGATGCTTCTGACGTCAACCTCGCTGCATCGACAATGTCTGGTGTACTGCTATATGCCATCGATCAGTTTGTTCCAGTGAGGATGAAACATCAATCACCTAAACCAGCTTGGTCGAATTCCGCCTCAAGCGCCTAAAAGAGTGAAGCAGGCAGCTCTTAGACGACACAGCAAATATCGCACCGATTCTACAAAATCGTGTTACGTGAAAGCGAACGCTGAGTACAAGCAATTAAACGATCATCTTTATAACGCTTATCAAGACCGTCTACAAAACAACTTTAAGTCGAACCCGAAAAATTTTTGGCGTCACGTCAATGATCAGCGAAAGGAAGTCGGTTTACCCTCCACGATGACGGATGGTGTGCTTGAAGCTGATTGCGTCGCCGGTATTGCCGATATTTTCCGTTCCCAATTCAGCAACGTTTTCTCCGACGAGCTGCTCGACCCGCAGGATATCGCGCTCGCCACCAGTAATGTGCCCCGTCTTCCTGCCTCCGGAATGCATTACGCCATCACCAATGACATGGTTATTGCAGCTGGCAAGGAATTGAAGTCCTCAACGGGATGTGGTCCGGACGGTATTCCATCGCATGTACTGAAACGGTGCGTGGAAATGCTTGCGTCTCCGTTAGTAAAGGTGTTCAATCTTTCTTTGTCCACTAGCATATTTCCGAACTGTTGGAAACAGTCATATGTTTTCCCAGTGTTTAAGAAAGGTTGCAAGAGACTGGTCTCAAATTACCGGGGCATAGCTGCATTAAGTGCAGTATCCAAATTGTTTGAGATAATAATTCTTCGGAAGCTAGTGCAGAGCTACGCGCACTATATTTCACCGGATCAGCATGGATTTATTCCCAAACGTTCGACATCCACTAATTTGACGTGCTTCACCTCTTTCTTGGTCAAGCAGCTTGAAAACGGTAATCAAGTAGATGCTATTTACACGGATCTTTCCGCTGCGTTCGATAAAATGAACCACCAGATAGCAATAGCCAAGTTTGATAAATTAGGAATGAGCAACAACTTGCTTATCTGGCTGCGATCCTACCTGACCAATCGTAGTATGTCCGTCAGAATCGGTGATCACGTTTCGTCACCATTTCCAGTTTTGTCCGGCGTGCCCCAAGGCAGCCACCTTGGGCCGTTTTTGTTCCTGCTTTACATGAACGATGTCAATCTCATCCTCAAATGCCTAAAACTTTCATACGCTGATGATTATAAGCTGTTCTACGCGATAAAGCATCCACTAGACGCCGTTTTTCTGCAACAACAGCTGGGTTCGTTCGCTGAATGGTGTCGCATCAACCGGATGACATTGAATGTGTCCAAGTGCTCGGTGATTTCATTTGGCCGTAAACGTGAACTCTACCAATTCAGTTATGCTTTGGCAGGGCTTGAGCTGCAGCGCGAAACGACGGTTAAGGACTTGGGGATTTTCATCGATTCCAAAGTGACTTTCAAAGACCACGTAGCATACGTCGTGTCTAAGGCGTCATCACAGTTAGGGTTCCTGTTCCGTTTTGCCAAAAAATTTAAGGATGTTTACTGCTTGAAATCGCTTTACTGCGCAATCGTCCGCCCTATTCTGGAATATTGTTCTGTTGTCTGGTCTCCCTATTACCAGAATGGAATCCAGCGTGTTGAGGCCATCCAGCGGAAATTCATTCGATTTGCCCTACGTAATCTCAGGTGGAGAGACCCGTTCAATCTACCCAGCTATAGCAGTCGGTGCCAGCTCATCAACCTGCATCTACTTGATGGAAGGCGTAACGTGGCAAAAGCCTGTTTTATTGGCGATCTCCTGCAAGGCAACATTGATTGTTCTTCACTGCTCAGCATGTTAGACATCAACATACGCCGCCGTAATCTACGGGCACATTCGTTCCTGAGCCTTCCAGCGGCAAGAACCAACTATGGACTCCATGAGCCAATGCGCAGCATGAGTCGTCTTTTTAATAGTTGTTACCTAGTATTTGATTTTAATGTACGTAGAGAAACAAATAAGTGTAGTTTTAGACGTATTTTTTGTCAGTTTGTTTAATTTTGTGATTTTAGTTTTAAGATGCCGGTCATTGGGGCAAATATTTTACCTGTTGACTTTAATAAACAATGAGTAACCCACCCAACTGCCCCCAGTTCCGCCCTATTGAGAAATATTGGGCAATCACGAAGAGGAGACTCAAGGCAAAGGGAAAGGTTGTCAAAGACATCAATCAGATGAAGACCTGGTGGAATAAGATAGCTAAAACGATGGACGAAGAAGGTGTGCGCCGCCTAATGTGCCGTGTTACAAGAAAAATTCGAGAATTCCTTCGAAACCGTGACGAATAATTTGATCCGTATTTTTTCTTAAAAGTATGAAGAAAACGCTACATTTGTATAAAAAAAGATCTTGAATCTATATAAATAAAAATGAGTTGGAGTTTCCTTTGTCACGATTTAACTCGCGAGCGGAAGGACCGATCAGCGTGAAATTTTGTATGCAGAGATTTTTTGGGCCGGAGAAGGTTTTTATGATGGTTTGAGACCCCTCCCTTCACTGGAAAGGGGGGCTCCCATACAAGTGAAACACAAATTTCTACACAACTCGAGAACTAATCAAGCAAAAGAAACCAAATTTAGCATGTGTGAGTTTTTGAAGGCAGAAAAGGTTTTTAAAGTAGCTGGAGAACCCTCCCCGTCATAAAGGGGGGGGGGCTCCCATACAAATAAAACACAATATTCTACATAACTCGGGAACTAATCAAGCAAACGGAACGAAATTTAGCATGTGGTGGTTTTTTAAGACAAAAAATGTTTCTATGTTGGTTTGAGACCCCTTCCCTTCCTAAGGGGGGGGGGGGGGAGCTCCGATACAAATAAAATACACTATTCTGCATGACTCGAGAACTAATCAAGCAAATGGAACCAAATTTAGTATGTGGTGGTTTTTGAAAACAAAAAATTGTTCTATGTTGATTTAAGACCCCTCCCTTTCTGAAAAGGGGGGGACCTATTCAAATGAAACGCAAATCCTTGCATAACTCGAGAACTAATAAGAGAAATGGAACCAAATTTCGCATGTGGAAGTTTTTGAAGAAGGGAAATGTTTCTATGGTGATTTGAGACTCTTCCGTCATATGAGGAGAAAGGAGGGGGGGCGGTGCTCTCAAACAAATGAAACCCAAATTTCTGCATAACTCGAGAACTAATCAAGCAAATGGAACCAAATTTGGAATGGACGAGTTTTTAAGGCATGAAATGTTTTATGGTGGTTCAAAGCCCCTCCTCCATCTAAAAAGGGGGCTCTCATTCAAATGAAGCACAAATTTCAACCAAATATGAGATCTATACCTACTGCTTTGCAAATTTGTATGCAGGGGTTTTGGGTCCGGGAAAGGATCTTATTATAGTTCGACACCCCTCCTGCCTATAAAAGGGGGTTCCCATGCAAATGAAAAACTATTTGCTGCATAACTCAAGAACTAATCAAACAAATGGAACCAAATATGGCATGTGGAGGTTTTGTAGGCAAAAAATGTTTCTACGGTAGTTTGAGACCCCTCCTCTTTGAAAGAAAGGGCTCTCATACAAATGAACCACGAATTTAAGCCAAACTTGAGAATTACCACAACAGGTATGACTATTTTTATGCAGGGATTTTCGGAGTCGAGAAAGGTTCTAATGATGGTTCGAGACCCCTCCCGCATCTGGAAGGGGTGCTCCCACACCAATGAAACATGAATTCCTGCATAACTCGAGAACTAATCAAACAAGTGGAATCAAATTTTGGATGTGGGGTTTTGGAACCAAGAAATGTTTCTATGGAGGTTTGAGATTCCTCCCTCTCTGGAAGGGGTGGGCTCTCATGAAAATTAGACACAAATGTCAACCAAACATGAGAATCATACCTACTATTATGAAAACTTATATGTAGGGGTTGTTGAGGCCAGAGAAGGTTCTTATGATGGTTCGAAGCTCCTTCCCCGCCTGGAAGGGGAGGACTTCCATACAAATGAAACACAAATTTCTGCAAAGCTCGAGTTCTTGGAATTGGAGTTCTTCAAATGGAACCAACTTTGGTATGTGGGGGTTTTTGGGCAGGATTTTTTTCTTAGGTGGTTCAAGACACCGTCCCTCTGGAGAGGGTGAAGGAGGGCTCTAAAACCAATGAAATAGACATTTGAACCAAACATGAGTACTATCCATGCAACTAAAAAATAAAATGTGTATTTCTCGGGTAAGAAGTATATTCTGATAGAAGTTTGAACCCCTTTTTAGTCAAGAGTTGCAAGAGAAAATTACGTACAAACTGATAGGATACGGCTTCGTTTGTCTTTGAAATGCTTCTACGCAGAAAGCAAAACCGGTAGAAACTACCGGTCCAAGGGTGAAATCAATAACACAAACCTTATTTTTTTGCATAAATAACACACACACACACAAACAAAAATATTTTAACCAGATTCATTCAGAACAAAAACCATAAACAATTCTATTAATTTTTCATTTATTTAGTCACATGCGTTGCAAGGCTCGCACCGGGTTCAGCTAGTTAAATAATAAATAACTGAAATACAGGCAATTGTTTTTGTTCCAATTATATCTGAAGCAAACTTTATTTAAGAAATTGAGGCACTGAAACGTGTACAGTGAGAATGGTCGGTTACACCCAGCTCTATTCAGTTAATACATTGTGCAATTTCACTGTTTCTGATCAATCACGGAGTAGCAACCAAGGTTAGTTAAGTTAAGCTAAGCTAACTAGACTCCAAATAGTTACCAAGTCCCTAAAAAGTGACCTGCTACCAGCCCTGGGGCTAATACTTTACTTTACCCATATTCGAGTAAATTTGTAATGGAAAAAAATACTTAAATATGGGTAAGTAGTAACGTACCCATAAATGGGTATGTGCACTTTTCGCGATTATGAACATTTTTCACCTATATTTTGGTAAACTGATCTTAGCGTGTACGTTCAACCCCAATTGAGCTGTATGTTCTATTTTTTGAACGTTTTAACAAGCTAGCCGATTTGTTCAATACAAGAAGTAAACGTAAACTTGTACAAGTAAATCGCAGTTTTTGTGAAAAAAGCAGCTTTGAATTTGTGAAACCATAGGATCAGTTGACCAACGACAAAAACAGTAGGGAATATAGTCACGGAAACTGGCCCTGATTATGGCACATTTTACTTGCAACCAGAAATAGGAAGAATGAAAATGCTGCATCTGACTCTTGAGTATCATGACACCATGCTTCGCAAGCAACGGTAGAACACCAGTCTCAGTATACAAAATGTTAAACATCCAACAGGTTTAGGCTTGGCTCATTTACCCTATTGGATGAAAAAGCCCTTTCCTCCCAAAGCATTGACCATAATTTTATAGCAGCAAAGCTTTTTCGCCTATACGAGGAGTGATCGGTGAGTACATCACCGTGGCAACACATCAAGAGTATTCACCAGCACTCAGATTTTTCTGTGCCGCGGGAGAACCATGTGTGCAGAGCAGAGAGAGCGAACGAGTGAAATCCACCAATCAGCGAAGCGGCAGTTTCGGCGCATGATGGTGCTGGTGCGTAATTCTGCGCGCGCGAGAGAGAGAGTGCCCATACTGGTCGGTATCAGCGAGGAGACGCGCACGAGGCGTAGCATCCACGTCCGGGCGGGGAGGATGGAAAAAGAGTGACAAACGGTGCTGTAACCCAGACAGCCGCGCGGCAGCAGCCAAGCAACCGACCACCAAGCCACAATCTACCATCTCACATCGCCAGAGTGTGTACATTCTCGTTCGTTCGTACGCTCGGATTGTGGTGCTCTGAAGCATGTGTATGCATTGGCGTACGGCTCAGTTATATTCGCAAAACAGTTCAGACCGCCGTGTCTTCGTGGTGTCGTGCTGCGTGTGTACAATTTTCCCCGGTTGTGTATTATTTTTGTAGCAGGATTTCTGTGAGACTGTCCGGACTGACGGATGGACATTTTCGGCCGTACCGGGTGTGAAGGTTCTGTGACCGGATCAGGCTTAATGAGAACAACTGTATTGATTGAATGTTGCCCTTTGTGGGCCGTTTCTAATGTGTAGAAAATACTCCCATTAAAGTTAGTGAAGTGTGAAACGTGTGTCGCAAATGCGTGTGTAGGAGGATTAGAATCAAGGATACATGACTGGCGGAGCTCAAGAAGTAAGTGGTTTCCTTTGTTTGATAAGAATCAAATTGGAACACGACTGATACATTTCGACACCGAGCAGTCTGGGTTTGCTTCGCGTCGGGGAAAAAAAGGACACAAGGTTTACGTCCTTTAATGAGGTCTAGCGAGGATATATCTACGTTTTGAAAGTGAAAAACGAACTACACCAATACATCGATTGTTGGCTTTCACAACCCTCGCCGCCACCCATGGTTTGTTTGGTGGGTTGAGTGGGTGTTTTTCGACTTGCTTCGATTCATTTGGGGGGAAAGACAGGTGAACTAGTTTTCCATCCCTCAACTATCCCATGGAACGAGCATCGATTTTAATTTCTTCTCCTTGCCGATGATCGGGAAGCGGATGGTGTGGCGAGCGGATGGACTGCAGCAGACAGTGTCCCCGTAGGGTTTCACTTGGAGGGTTCTATTTTGTTGTGGCATTCCGCTTCAGGATATATGTAGGTGTTGGTGTTTTTTTGTATTTCACAACCAGGAGTCGAATCGGACTGAAATGTGTATGATTGTGTGCGTTTAAACGCTAGGCATTGAACGTTCCGCGTACAGGAGAAAGTTAAAGTTGACTGGGTGGATGGCAGGGGGAAGAAAATCTGTTTTTCCACCCGTCGTTTGTCTGCGGGTTCACCTCCCTCGTGCCACCGTCAGCAGGACGATAATGAAAACAACAACAATGCGTTTTTCTGTGATGGTAGAAAGTGATGTGGACTAAAGATGCGACCGCGGACGTGTGCAGGATACGGGAGGGGTTGGAAAATGAATACGAGTTAGGAAGCTTTTATAATTCAAGAATGGAATCACGAAAATTAACGGAATTTGGCAGGCTTCCATGTTCCTATTCTCATCAAACGCTGAATTAAGAGATTGGAAAACAAATAGATTGTTTGTTTTTAATGATGATGGTTGCTTCGTTTAATAACAAATACAAACATTACAAATTGTTTCACTCGCGAGTCAATCCTTTGCTTTCGAATAGGATAAATTGCGACTGATGAGATCAATATAGGAACATCTTCCCTACATATTATTTTTTTGACTGTTAACTTGAGACATTTGCATTAGGGCTTGTTCATAAACCACGTAGATCCATTTTTGAGAATCTCAGACCACCCCCCACCTTTTTTTAAAAAAAATTGTATGGAGCGTAAACCCCTCCCCTTCCCACCAGAAAAGTCTACGTGTTTTGTGAATAGCACCTTACAAGAAATGGAGGATTCTTTGCGGGAGGACGCATAATTAGAAAAAAAGACTAGTAATTTCCATTCAATTCCAACTACTTTTATTGCTCACTTGACAGATACGCGTATTTCTGTAAGACTGTTTTTAAGACACGACACTCAAATAAGACGAAAGACGCGTATCTGTCAAGGTAAGCAATAAAGTTGGTTGGAATTGAATGGAAATTACCAATCTTTCTGCTCATTTTCTAGTCACAGGTATTTCACTCAAAAGCTCACACTCACCAGGATTCATCATGGACGCATAATGTTCCGATACATCGTCCGTCATGATCATCACATCGCGCTTCTAGGGGAAATTTTCCTTCTCATTGTCTTCACGGAGAAAAAAAATAAGGTCATATCAATAATATTCCGGTCCCGATCAAGCATATTTGTGCATTGACTTTTATATAATACTTTTTTAAGATTGTTTCACGCATAATACAATAGATCGAAGAATAATGGAAGCTTCAATTAAACAGAATTGATGATCTAATTAGAGCATGGAATAGGGTTGAATCAACCATATTATGCTAACATCAACAATATTCATTGTTGATGATTTGACAGCTCTCTGATTCTCATGATCAATTCAATAATGTTTATGTTTAATTTGACCTTATTTTGAGGGTTGAATTAATGGTATCGGATGGTTGCTTTAAGCATACACAGAGATTCGTTCAAATGATGTTATGGTTGGTTCCAAAAATAAAAAATAAATCAGTGGGGTTGTGTACAAGACACGACCGATCGACGTAGACTACGTTAAACCAAGTGATGCATTATAATTTCAGGGAACTTCTGTGTGGCTATTATTAGCGTTAAAAAGGTTTCAATTATTCGCGCCGGTCGCTTACCCTTACCGATAGAAGCAGTTTGTCATAATATGACGTGTGTGGCTCTTATGGGACCTTAGACCAGCGTTTTGAAGCCAGTATGTAAGAAAATTCTATTGTACGCTCTTGAGATATTATTTGCGGCCCTGAAAAGGGCCTTTTGGTTTAAATGATGACACGGTCACGGTTGCACGTTTTACGATGGACTATATTTAAGGACTAGAAGATAGTTGAGGATCTTTTAGGGAAAATAAAATTATTAAATCAATGTAAGTTTTAGTCATTCTTATAATCATAACCGCTTGACATTACTTGTTTATTCGTATGTCATACTGTGCCTGAATGGCCAGCATCTCGGAATTCTCACCATCGCCGGAACCATCAACAATGTTTTGCATCGTTTGGGGGATTTCAGTATCGACAGGCTGCGGAGGAAATTTTATAATACGTACATTCAAACATATATTTTGACTGATGCCTTGTCTCCTTTTCAACATTCACCATTTAAATGCCATACCATTCGGATCATTTGTATACAATCTGAGTTGTAGTATGCCTTTGCATAATTCAACTTCAAAGAATCAAAAATTTGCAATTTATGCAATTTTAGCAATTCTGGATTTCAAGGGTAATAATAAACATTGAAATACTCTAGAATTCAAATTACGATAAAATTCGTTATCAGAAAATATCCGACAGGTTTAGTGATTGTTATGAAAACACAATAATCAATTGCAACATTTTCAGATGTGTAAGCGTCTCTAAAAATGTTCAAAGTTCAGGAAGTTTTATCAAACAGAAAATAACAAAAATTATCTTGCAGTTGTTATAAGGTTATATACAAGTATATAGAGTACATGTCCTTTGACTCAGTCGATTATGTAGCGCACGATTACAATTTTAACTATAACTCACACAATAATTTAGCTAGAAACGATATTCAACTAGTTATACCTTTGCTAAGACATGCTCAACAAGGCGTTTGCTGTACTGGACTATGAAAAGTCACCAACAAACATTATTGAGTCGAAAACTTTCGATGGATATGGATATCATTAAAGATACTTATTCGGAAGAATTTTAGAAAAAGTTTGTTTATTTCATCGCTCCGGGCATTCGGCTATATTCGGTATACTATACGGAATAAAAAACTTCTTGATAACATCTAAATGACTTTCTCATGTGATCAATCGGCCATTCCATTTCAAAACATTAAAATTCCCACTATATTCATTTAGTTATATCGGTGTTGCTATGAATAAGCCCTTCGAAAAATACACAACCGCTCACTCTTACTTTTCCATTGAAAACTTTTATATTCTACATTTTACTATGTGATGAATACATTAGGCCAAAGTTGGGAATATAAGGTTAAATGCGTACCTAAAATATGTTTTATGGTTTTTTTTGTGAAATTATTATTCATGTTTCTATGTGAATGTCAGGTAAATTAGTGAATCCATTATGGCTAAAACTTTCAGGAAATCGAAATATATATAAATATATTAGATCTCGCAGAAGAAAGAGAGTGAGTTTGTGAGAGTGAGAGGCAGCGAAATCGCCGCCGTGAGATACTGGCAGCTTATGGGAGCGCACAAACCAACGCGATTAAAAACGCATCGCGTCGGTTTGTGCGCTCCCGTGTTGCCATGTAATCTTACAGCGGCGATTTTTCCACCGCGATTTCGCTACCGCGGTGGCAAAAAATTGCTGCAGTTTGGTGGAGCCTTCATTTGTACGGCAGCGGAGCTGGTGCAGAGGCAGCTGATGGTCACGTAGCAGCTGGTGGTGGTAAGTAGCAAGGCTCTCCCAAACAGCGATCGTCGCGATGAGGCAAAATGGCGGATTATGAGGGCGCACAATCGCGTCGGTTTTGTGCATGCCGCCATATTACCTCTTCGTGGCGATTGTTTCGCCGCGACTTCGAAAACGCTGCAGTTTGGTGGAGCCTTGAAGCAGCTCCCTGCGACCAGCTCCCAGCGACCGGCTCCCAGCGACCGGCTCCCAGCGACCAGCTCCCTGCGACCAGCTCCCTCCGCACAGCTTCAATGCTGCCAAATGACTGAGGCTAAATTTTCCTTAGTGTTCGTTTTATGCCGTTCTCAGCTGCGTGCGATACGTACATGGAAAGTCGAATGACATGATTGGTTTAAGTCCCTCTCTAACACAAAGAAGAAGAAGATGATGCAAGACGTTCCTTGCTTCGATTTGAAATCTGTGATAGGAAATTTGGTAAATTTACTCTGCAAAATGACATTATAAGACATCACCTTATATTTGCGTTATTTTCAATAGTTTACTATTGATTGAGAAAATGTTTGACAATTCAATTGGAGCGCGGTAAAATTTCCGACCGATTGAAGAAGAAATCATGTAAATCTATCGTGGATTATTTGAGTTATTCGCGTACAAAACGTACGGTTTTTCGTGACGGTCGCAAAATTTTAGTTTTCATTTGACACCCTACCCTTGCCGTAAGACGTAGTCTACGTCAAAAAAATCGTTAAATTTACGATAAAAGTTCCTATAATGGTGGTATTTTAGTGCAATATGTTTTAATTGGAACATTTGGCACTAAAATACCACCATTATAGGAACGTTTACTCAATTAGCACATATTCTTTGGATATTACGAAATTAAACAAACATATAACAAGTTTATTGACTATTTGTACATATCTATATCGCTCCTATGATAACACCGTTTAGTTCTACAAAATTGCACATTCTGTAATATGCCGTATCATTTACATAATGGATGGCAATTGAGCTTCGATTCTTATTCAAAAATGTGGTTAACAGCGCTCATATTGGGTGGGTAACAAAATTCGATCCTTCCGTGACAGATCTTTGTTGTTCGGTACGCTTCGCAAATCAACCGCCCTTTTTTGACCTATTGATCAGAGCTTGCGCCGTCCATTGTTGCCGCGGCAGATTACCGAGCGCAACTCTCGGTGGATCAAATGTCTGAAAATTTCTGCCTTTCAGCGGCGATGATACTGGTGGTAATCCCTACGGAGTAAATTGAACATTACTTACTATTTTTCGGAATGAAAATGATGAGCAATATCACGAGACCGACGCCAGTCCATTCAATCCTCGAATGCACTTAGTCTCGGTCCGCCAGTCGCGGTGGCGCGAAGAAGCGCTTCGACTTCTCTTTTACGCTCGGTCGGTTGTAGCGCATCAATGTCGTTCCCGTTGGCAGAAATCAAAATTCATTAAAACTACTTTAAAGAATAGTTACAGTAATTTGCTTAGCATACCTACAAACTCTTCGAGTGCCCGCGCGTGATAATCCAAACGATTTCGGCTAATTTCTACCACTCTTCGTCAACATAAAACTCTTCAAATCCAGGGTCGTCTTCCAAGTCAACCGAGTGATCTGCCGCCGCCAACGGTATTTTTTTCCCTTCGCTTTGTCGTTGAGTGCGGATGGCAGCCACAAGGCTCAGTAGAAGCTGCTATATGCCCTATTTAACCTTCCAGTTTGAGAGTGATTCAACGAATAGACACGGATTCAAACAATGACATGTGTGCTTGATTTAAGCATTTAATAGTTGATGTTCAATAACGTTAATTCAAATCAAATATATGCTTGATGTAAACATCAAATCATTTTCAAACAACCATTTAAATTAACTAGGGAGGCAGTTCCTATCCAAATCGTTTCACTTGGGTGCCCTGATGGTCCCTCGTGGATATTTAGTATATTTTGTAGTGATCATTTGATTGCTTACCTTGTGTTAGAAAATTTGTCTGAAAGTAAAATTGGTTAGAGTTTATACCGTTCTTTGCTTATTACTCGGTGTTGTCTCGGTGTTTGTGTGGGTCCGTGTTTCCATGGGTCTAACCCTACCTTTTGAAGAGTTGACTTTAGGATGTTTGGTATTGCTCGCCATAGGATAGGGAAGATAACAAAAACAAGGTTTTAGTGATTGGTAACACGCTATGCGCATGTGAGATTTTCATGGTGATATTTTCACAACGGCCGTTCAGAATGGTTCGACGGATGCACATGAGAGATCATTCCCGATGAGTACTCGTTTACTCAATTTCCATCATGTTTGGTTATAGAAGATAAGAAACATTTTACATTTAGGAATATCAGGACAATGATCCCCCATCGCATCTTCAAGTGATGGGGCAGCCGATTCACACATGAAATCTGCCGCGACCAACTTGACAGAACGCGCCTATACCCCTTTCTGAACCGAAGGGCAGGGTTTTGAAAGAGACTGGAAAAATGTATCAAAAATCATTGGCAAACAGCTAAAGTTAATGAGCAGTGTTACATCAAAAGTCCGCTCTTTGGTGTAAGATTAAATGGATCTCGTAAATGTCACGTTGATATGTGGAAAATTATTGTAGAGAACATAAAAGTGCACTAAGAACTCAATTTACTTAAAGGAGATCGCAGTAAACTTTGCCCTGCGGACGGTTGGTTTTTCGAGAACTGTCACGAGTTTTCTGTTCTCTCGTGGTTGTAAATTTTTGATACTAATGTCAAGCTTCTTCTCTAAATAATGACTTGAAAAGTGGAGTTTTTAAACGTTTTTTAAAGTGTAAAGAGGATAACAGCGACTGGAAGTGTACCAAAAGTGTACGTACTATACCAAGCAAATCGTTCATAAATCGACCTGAAGAAAGGCTCCCCATAAACATCAGGCTATAGAGGCGACCCGTGACATCGCACCATCCACCGGTGGCGTTAAGAAACCCCATCACTATCGGCTGGGAACCAAAAGCTAGTAGAACTGCTGATTCGAAAGCTTGCGTTCCAGCTTCTGGTGCGAAGGTTGCGTAGGATTTTAAAACAGATTTGTGCTTGTAGCGTGACTCTTTTTATCGCCCTGCAAGAAGTAAGCAAGGTTCACTGTGGGATTTATCGAGGATACCAATCTAATCGCCATCTATGTCGTCACGGTGCTGAGCGGCATTCGCCGCCTTCAAGTAGAGCGTACCAGATAACGTTGAAAGACCCATTGGTTCGTATTGAGGACACAACTGCAAAAGGATGTTGAGATCGTTTCTAGATATTTATTTTTTACACTTGTCGTTGCTATATTAAAATCTGTATCCACATTAATCCGGACATCTTCAAATCATTGTAACTTTTGAAATATTGCAGTAGGAATGAAAAATTTAACTGTAGTATAGCTGAGAGTTTATGATGAAAAAGACTATGATTGATGTTTACAATTTAGTAATTCAAGATGGCGACGAAAGAAAAACAAGTGCGTGAGCGAATTTTTTTCGGGCGTACGGCAAATCCTGACTTGTCAATACGGGACCTTGCAAAAACATTGGATTTGCCTAAATCCACTGTTCACGATGTGCTCAAATCGTTTTCGGAACGTTTAACGGTGGAGAGGATACCGAGAAGTGACAAAAACATTGGACGCGCTGATCCTGTCATGGACCGAAACGTGAAAAGGATACTAACGAAAAACCCAAATCTCTCCATTCGAACGGTGGTCCGTAAAATAGGGATGTCGCCTGGTTTTGTCCAAAAATCAAAACAACGTTTGGAACTTAAGTCGTATAAAGTAAAAACAGTTCCAAATCACAACGACAAACAGAACTTGGCAGCAAAATCACGGGTTCGACGTTTTTACTGCGAATGTTTGACGAAGTTTTCATGTGTTGTTATGGACGATGAAACTTATGTCCTGGAGGATTTCAAGCAGCTTCCAGTGCTGGCTTTTTATTCTGCTATGGCCAGAAATGCTACAGCTGAGCCTTTCAGAACAATGAAGGCATCGAAATTTCCCAAAAAATACCTCGCTTGGCAAGCAATTTGCACGTGTGGCAAAAAGAGTAAATCTTTCGTCACTACAGGCACAATCAACAAGGAGATCTATCAGAAAGATTGTCTGCAGAAGCGATTGCTACCCTTCATCAAAAGTCACAAAGAAAAACCTTTGTTCTGGCCCGATTTTGCATCATGCCACTATGCTAAAACTGTGATGGAGTGGTACCAAGCAAATCAAGTGAACATTGTACCAAAAACCTCAAACCCGCCAAATTGCCCAGAGCTACGACCAATCGAGAGATATTGGGCTCTGATGAAGCGGAAGCTTTCTGGAAAGAAGCAAGGAATCAAAGACATCAAACACTTCCAGCAAATTTGGACAAAGACGGCTTGTACGATTTCTGAAGAGTCTGTACAAACCCTAATGGACGGAGTTAAGCGGAGTTCGAAAATTTTAAGCAAATACCGGATAACTATGTTTTGTCTTCACGAATTGTTAAAACACATACCATGAATCTGAAATAAACAACTACGACGAAAATATAATGTGAAATTTTTGTTTTATTCATGTTTTGAGGGGACCCGATTATTGCGGATACAGACCTTATTTGTGACGAACTGGAAGAGTTCTTCAAGAGGAAAATTATAAAACTATATAAACTTTTGGTAGTTTGATCATAGTTTTAAGCTTGTCTTGAATGTCATTACAGGTATGTATCGATAAAACTATCAAGTTTTAAGCAAACCTTGGGAAATAGTCTTGGGAACCTCCTGTAGTATGGGCCTTTTTGAGCTTATGAGGGTTTTATGGCTGTATTATCGATGTTATGTAGAATATCTAGTTTTAGTTTTATCAAATGAGTCTTGAACACTTCTTCAAGTGTACCATAAAATTCAATTTGTTACTCGGGCGGGTACTATGGGTTTCCCAGGTACCCGGTTCAAGCTGGAGTTGGTGACTGTGGCTCTTTTTGGTAAGTGTGAATAAGGGCATCTATATAATGTTTTGCTGTACCTGTTGCAGAGCATATGACACACACACAAGCACACACACACACACACACACACACACAACTCAATTTAATTAAAAATCGAGCTCGTATTGTTATTTATACATCGTGCTTAGCTGGAGCTAGCGGACAACCTGAAGAAGCAAATAGCAGAGTACCAGCTGAAAGGGTATGCACACCGTGCGTTTGAGGAAGAGTTGGAAAGGATCGCCTAATCTGGGATGCAGCCGCTAAGGTCGATGGAATATCCCTAAATTCCATGCTGCTAAAAGGACCAGACCA
>JASCZW010012805.1:0-27397 GCA_034211315.2 Aedes japonicus
GACAGTAAAAATTATTTGGTCAAACCAATCCATGGCCAAAATTTTGTGAAAAATCAGCAATCACTGAGAAAAACAACTTCTGATCTCTGATGTTGATTGATTGACAGGATGACAGGTGTTGGTGGTTTTACACGCTCAAATCAGCCTCTCTTTCATTTGTATTATTGTTCCTTTTTTAGTCACGGAAAAATTACTCAATTTTCGTAAAAATTGGAACAACTTAATTTATGAGTTGTTCCAATTTTTATGGAAACTGGGTAAATTTTCCGTGAGAAAAAGAGACTCTAATACAAATTAAAAAGAGGTTGTTTGAGCGTGTAACAACAAGACATACAACACCGGGGCGGAGAAGGCAAAGTTGGTCTGCCAGCTTAAAGATTCTATTCAAGTTTTGCTGATGCAAATTAGGTATACAGTTGTTTCAAAAATAGACCACCGCTGAAGATGCCCTAAGGATATATTATTTAGACTCATGAGTAACTTTCGATACAACAGTTTTAGGAAAACAGTAACTTGGAAATCGATCGTTCAAGAAAAAAAAGTGTCTGAGAAGAAATGGTAGGATATCAAAACTTCCATGAAAAAAATATACACTGAAAAAAAAATTATACATGAAAAAATTATAATTGAAACTTAAAATTCAAACTACTCGCTTTCTTAAAAAAAAAACAATTTCAATGGTAAAATTTGGACAAAAAAGCCATTGTTTCAAAAGTAAGAACAACATGGACAAAAAAATGTTAAAAAAGTTTTCCTAATAGCAGTTTTGGAAGATTTTCATAAAATTCTGTTTAATGCCAAAATATGTTCCTACATCAAATTTCTAATCGAAATGTTCTTATTCATGATCTCCCTTAAGGTAACCTTTCCAAGATATTTTGAATTTAATTTCATGAGTGGCTAAATACTTAAGAAACACGCCCTTTTCATAAGTCATTAGAGATGTTGCATCAACCTTACTATATTAGTTTCAACAAACATGGCCATTCCAACAACTTTTTCGTTTACTTTTACACTTTGGACTATCAATATGAAAATTATAGGAGATTTCTTCTTGATTATTGTCAGTTTTTGGTAAACCTGAATAGTGGTTTTGATGTGACTTTTAGTTATATGTACACAATAATTTGGAAAAGGATCAAAATATTGCCCTCTTCGTAAATGTGAAAACTGTCCAAAAATCGAATAATTCGAACAATGGATGCTGAAAGCGCTATAAAAACACAACTTGATTGAAATATGTTATGAGCAATGAATTTCTACTTATAGGTGCAATATAGAAACCATAGTTAAACCAGTGCATAAATTTGTGTCATACTTTAGTGGCAAATTAGAAAAATTGGTAGCTCGTGATTTAGCTCGTGAAACAGCAGTCTTCATTTCTTAAAGACAAAAAAAAAAGCAGCATTTCAAGATAACGAAATTGTCAAATTGTGTGATTTTTTTTTGAAAATTATTCTTTTGTTCTTCAGGATGAAGTTCAAAACCAACACTGGAACAATGATCACAAACGGAAACGGAAAATTAATCTTCCAAACGCTGTTATTAGGAAAACTTTGTTAACAATGGCTTATTTGTCCAAATTTCATCAACGATATTTAAAAAAATATACAGCGTATTTTGGAAATTTTAACTTTATGTCTTAATTATGATTTTTTCATGTAAACATTTTTTTTTCAGTGTTTAATTTTTTCATGGACATTTTGATTCCCTGCAATTTCTTCGCAAACACCTTTTCTGTAAAGCGAACGATCTCTGGGTTACTGCTTTTCTAAACATGTTGTATCAAAAACACATAAGCGCTTCTCAAAAGTTACTATCGTATCAAAACGACCGTTCCTCATGCTGTTCTTAGAATGCAAAAATGAAAAATGAAATGAAAATTCAATTTCAATTTCGTATTTTGAACATTTAAATTTTAAGTCTTAATTATGATATTCTCTAAATTTTTGTTTCAGTGTATATTGTTTCATGGAAATAAAATGATCCTGCCATTTCTTCTTAGACACCTTTTCTGTAAAACGAACGATTTCCGAGTTACTGCTTGTCTAAAACTGTTGTATCAAAAACAGATAAGCCCTTCTCAAAAGTTACTTTCGTATTAAAACGACCGTTCCTCATGCCAGGGTCCGCTGTTGTTCTAAGAATGAAAAAGTGTTCGTTTTTCATTCCTGACTCAGTCCTCATACTGATGTGAGTATCAAATGCGACTAGATCTTAAGACTTGTCCTCAAAAGAAACAACAGGCAGCCTGCCGGAAAACTGTCAAATTAATGTCAACGGAACGCAAACGTAACTATTTTGGGCATGCCTTTACTATAGTTTGAAACTAAATGAAAAATTGTATCCCCTAAAACCACCTGTTTGGCCCAAGTCCTACATTTTCGCAACACTTCAAGTCTCCGGGAAACAAACACAAATGAAACATTATCTTCATGTAAAAAAAAAAATCCTCAAAAATCCTAATCAATGCAAGTTGCAGTAAGAAACATCTATAACGGAAAGAAGTACATAGTTATCAATAAATAGGTAGAACATATTATTCAACAACGTTTTGCATTGCGTCAGTTACAAACTTTTGATAATAATAGATAAACTGAAAATCTTACACACATACACACACACTTATTAAGAAGAGAATAAAAAAAAAACACACACACACAAACAAGATATAGATGTTAACTGAATTGTGATATTTAAAGGTGATTCGAATTACGAGTAGTAGTTTGCTAGTAACGAGAAACAGTTAAATCGAAAGAAGCAGCAGAAACAGCAAAGCAAAGTGCAAAACATTGTAAGAAAAAAAAAAAAGTAAAACACAACTTAATCAAAATCAACCGAGTTAGAGTAGCACACTTAAATCCATAATTTCAGCTCGGTAAAACTTTTTGCTGATTTTTATCTGTAAATATGAATTTATACTGAAAGAACGGTTTTTGTACAATATTTGCTGATTTCTGTAATATTTATAACTGATTTTTCTGTAAAACATTATAAAATACAGATGTCGGTAATTAATGTAACCGAATACCTCGGTATCAGAAAAAACTCGGTACTTTTCGTAAGATCAGTAATTATGTGAAGTGACCATTCAGCAAACAAAATGTAGCTTTACCGAGCTATCGTCAATATGTATAACGAACGCTCAGTTCTGGCTGGTTCTGTATGACGCCATTTTTAAAAAGTTCAGTTATTAAGTGAACACTTCACACTAAACGCGTGTTCTTTGGCGAGTAACATTGTGTAATGGAGGAACTTTAAACTCGCTGACTGAAGTGGACAACAGCATTGCATTGTCTGCACATTTTGGTTATCTAACCGAAGATTCGGGCAAACTATGGCAATTTTCTTCCAAGTATACGCAATGGTAAGTCTATTTAATCATTTGGATTTCTTCACATCATTGACTACGTGTTTCTAGACTTTATTCGAACGTTGGCCATAATCCGATTGAGGAATCCATCTCGTGACAATCAAAAAGGGAGACAGCATTCAAGAAAAGCCCAGTTTTTCCGATCGATCCAGTGAATAGTTTCAAACACGTAATTTGAAAATTTCTATATATTTTGATTTAATTTTTCGGAGCGAATAAAACATGAACTCAGAACAAGTGTCTAGCTTGTGAGGGTATTTTTTATTATCGCCGCAAAAATGGGGGTTCAAATTACCATTTCGTTCAGTATTTGATTTTAAAGATATTCCGCACTGATTTTGCGGATTTGTCGGTAGTAAATTACAAAGAAACGGTAAAAATAATACTGAGGTTCTCGGTAATTAAATGAATTGGTGTGGCGACATGTTCGGCTATTTTTAAGGATTGTTCAGTTAATTTTGAAGATCAGTTCGGTATTTTTTGACATATTGCTAAAGGTTATACAGTACCGAGGAATCGGTAGTTGAAATTGATTACCGAGGTGACCACCGAGAGCTCAGCTGTTGAAAAATCGGTAATTTTTTAACTGAGCCCGGTAAAAATAATTAAGTGTGAGTGTTTAAAAAATGAATACGGAAACCTTCCTTCCTTTAACATTTCACATTGATGTGGCTCGACCGGATGATGCAAGATCAGGAAAATCGAATCCCGATGTTGAATGCGTGAGAGTTATGATTTGCTGGCGCATTTCACCGAGCAAAAACGAAATGAATATAACAAAGAAAAATTAAAAAAAAAAGCCTACTCCCATTCATTTATGTGTCGTGCTGCACGGTATCTAAACAAATAAATGTATATTCCAATGTTGACACTGTTTTGCTTTTCCCATTCGGAGAACCGGAGAGACCGGCATTGCGAAATTTAAACCCTGTTTAAGCTATATCTATTTAATCCCTGTCTGTTTTTATGTGCGAAATGAGGATAGTCACATACAAAAAAGTCGATACATATACCTATATAAATAATATAAATATGATTAAATGCTGTTTAGCGTGCGACGAACCGGATGGAGTGAATGAAGCGCATGCGAGAGAACGAACTGGTAAGGGAACGTCCATTAATTACGTCACGCAAAAATTGACTTTTTTTAAACCCCCCTCCCCCCCTTGTCACGTTTTTTGTATGGACCTCCAAATTTTTTTTGTATGGATTGTCACGTTTTCTCAAACCCCCCTTCCCCCCTTACTGCGTGACATAATTAATGAACCTTCCCTAATTGAAAAAAGGATTGTTTGATTTTAGATTAGGACAAAAATAACTGAGACGACTCGTGATCAGATTTGTATCTATAAATTATAATACTTAATTTCTTTATTAGTTTGTAATCGACGACGGTTATACTGAGCATTATTTAACGTAGCTAAATTAGATAAAAGCAAACGAAATGCAAACGATCGAATATAATTATGATACAGCAAATAAAAGTGTTGTTTAACCTAATGATGAGATATCACCTTTCTTAGTTGCCGAGAGAAAATCCTCAGAAGAACTCTACGGAGCCATGCAAGAGAATATCTTTATTATATAAAACAAGTTTTAGAAGACGACTAAAGATTTCTCGAGTACTTTTTCAAAAAGATGTATCTGATTTTGTAAACAAAGAAGAGAAGTAAGATTCGAATGTTAAATTCTTGAAACCCAGCACTTCCATGCAAACGAGGGCCACCAACACAAGAAATAACATTTCACTAACATGATGGTGATGATACTTTCCGTGAGGCTGCTGAGAGTTTTGAGAAACTTACGTTTGAATCTTACTTGCCTTCTTTGTTTGCAAGATCAGATACGTCTTCTTGAAAAAGTACTACGTAGAGCTGAGTCCGTCTCTTCATTAACTGATACATATCGAAGATTCGTTTGAAAATATTGTTCTTAGATGAAGAAGGAGATGTTCGGTCATCACCATGAGGCACTAAGAGAGGAGAGTAATGTTTTTGCTAGAATGAAAGATATGAAGAGAAAGTGTTGAAAGTTCCGTCAGTGTACGGTAGGTTGGAAATAGAATAGAAGTATTGAAAATTGAGCGAAATGGCATGGGTAAAGTAGTACTCGAACCAAGGACGATACCTTTGCCTCACATCCCACTGCGGGGTGGGACGAAGCACGGACGAATCCGTCACCTCAACAGGCCAGTTCATATCTTTCATTCTAGCAAACATGACTGTCCACTCTTAGTGCCTCATGGTGATGAGCGAACATCTCCTTCTACATCATAATCGTTACTCCAGGCATAGATAATACAAAACATAACAATAAGAGGATTGTTCTTAGAGCTGCGGTCGCTGATCTCTATGTATTTCCACTTATTTTGATACAATTTTTCACATTAGTAGTATCAACAGTGGTTGATTGTGTTGACATTCTGTACTATAAAATTCATATTATTTTATTGGAATATGTCAGATTAGATTCCATTTTTTTCTTAGCTCTAGGATTACACTCTGACCAGAAGAACAAAATCAACTTCAGATCCATCAATCTTAGATAAATAATTTACACCAAGCCTAATCAAACATATACAGCTTCCACAGCAGATAAATTCAATTTATGCCGGCTCAACCAGCATTTATCATCTGTCAAAGGGTAGAGAATGGTTTCATCAGTTGTTTGGAAGTAGGTCATAACTTCTACATTTTCCAGATTATTTCACATTTAATGACACAAATATAAACTTAATCTATCTGGCCTGGGTGTATAAATCATGATTGATAACCAATTAATTACTGTCATTTTTAGGATTTAAAATACATCATTTAGAAAAGCTTCAGTTTCCTACCTGCTGAAGAAGTTCACTTAAATTTTGTCTTTTCGTATTTTGCATTTGGACGCGTGTACCGGAGGGAGTGTCTTCATCAAGCCCTTCTCACATCTAGGCTTGTTGCCAGAATGTGATGTTGAACATTAAGTTAAAATGTATTTCATATTTAGATGATCTGAAATCATAATTCATTTCATGTTTCTTCCAATCATTTGAAGTTGATCTATGCTTATCATTATATTGTCCTTCATCTGAAACTATCAAATGCAATGAGAACATATTTTTCGGAGCTATTCAACCGCTGTAGAGCGGCAGCTATGGCAACTATGCTCGTTTCTGAAGGTAAGTTCCGATAGATATCAAGTAAGCAGAAGGAATATCGTCCGAATATAGACAGTTCTAATTATAGATTACATACAACTTTATCAAATATCTCAGATGATGCATTAACTGCTTAAAACACGTTCAGTACCCTATATTGAATTGGATTATTTATTCAAATTTATTATTGAGAGGCCAGAAAACCAAAATTGCCAACATGCAAAAGGAAATTTGTTATGATTGTACTAACAATGCAATGATCAGTCATTTGTCAGTCAGTTAACATAATTATTGAAACAGACATCTTGATTCTTTTGGATTTTTTGGCGAATGCATTATTTTGAAACTTAATACAATGTTTAAAAAATTGCTACCTTAATATACTGCCTGTTCTATGTCAGTGGAATACATTATCATAATACTCACTGCTAAATCTAAGAAACAAATTAGCTAAAGGGACAATTGAAATTAATAATGCAACGTGGATTTACAACTTTAATTTTGGAAAATAACCTGTGTGGTAAATCTTTGTTGCTGCAATCAAAGAAATTTGATACATTTTCTCTCGCCACCGTTCGTTCTTTATGTTCTCAGACATTTGACTCTTTTCAGTGAGCGAGTAATGGCGCTAAAACCACAAGCCACATTGGGCTAGGACAATAGTTAATGCTAAAATCCCAAACCATTTGAAAAGGAATGGAGCATCACTTAACCTTATTAGACTAGATGCTCCCAACAACCACTTTAAATAAATTTTTTGTTCTGTACACCAAACAGGGCATTCTGTGTAACTATTCTTAGCTTAGCTTAGCTTGACTGACTGCACGTATCAATGGTTGCTACTCCGTGATTGATCAGAATCAGTGAAATTGCACAATGAATCAACTGAATAGGGCTGGGAGTAACCGACCATTCTCACTGTACACTTTTCAATGTTTCAATTTATTTAATAATCAATAACGGCACCGGCAACGTCCCTGCAATCAGTTGGGAATAGGGAAGGAAAGCTAGTGTGACCTTTGCTGATTAGGGACCGTATTTACCCCTGCATCCCCACAAAGGTCACAGGAAGGAGGGTTTTGTATGTTAGTAGGGTGAGGGCTCGATGGATCAGGATTCACCTTGATAAGTGATGTGATCATATATATATAGTACATTTAATTCAGGGGACAAAAAGGATAACAATTACCGCGTTTTCGCTCTCGCGTTTTTTGAGAGCACTTACCAACTTTAAATTGTCTGAAAATCTCTTGCAAGGTCCAACTGGTTAGCGTTCTGCTTTTTCCGAGTATGGCATTGCAGGTGAACGAAAGTAGCATCGCATCTCGAACTTAACTGCTCAACTGTGGAACTGTATAACAGCAAAGCCATGTCGATAATGGAACTGGTCCGTGGTGAAACTGGTTTACAAAGAAAAGTTTGCCCAACATCGGTGTTTGTAGGATACCGGGTGTCCGGAGAGATTTTTCCGAGTCCTGGAGTTAAGTTCGGTGGACAGGTACAAAGCCGGTTGAGACAAGAATAGCTACGGTGACGATACAGTTAAGGATCAAACATGAATTACTCCGATAATAATTCTGGATTAACAACAGAAAAGAAAAGGGCCCATCAACACACACAGTGTCTATAAGGCAGCATTCATTAATTATGTCACGCTTTTAGGGGGGGGGAGGGGGGGGGGGTTTCAGAAAACCGTGACATTTTGTGACAAACGAGGGAGGGGGGTAAGCTGAATCGTGACATCACATTTTTTGAAAAAAAAACAAAAACAAAATGATATTCTTATGCAATATCGCCTACTACTACTATCCCTACTGTTCACGCCCCTTCGTAAACGAACAGCAACAGCAGTAATCATGCAGCACTCACACACCGCTCGCATAAACTATGCCACGCCCTGTTCTGCAACTTTCCATCGTTCTGGAACTTTCCATGTTCTGGAACTTTCCATTGTTTTGGAACTTTCCATCGTTCTGGAACTTTCCATGTTCTGGACCTTTCCATCGTTCTGGAACTTTCCATGTTCTGGAACTTTCCATTGTTCTGGAACTTTCCATGTTCTGGAACTTCTAGCAGTAGCGGCACAATATAAAAACGGCACCGCAGTGGCGCAGTCATTCAGTCATTATATCAATTCTAAGGTGTTAAGATCAAAAGGAAAAAGCAATAAAGGATAAGTGAATAGAAGCAGTAGTTTTTCTATCAATATCTTCTGGATCCATTATCCGGTGCAACAGCCCAGTGTTATACAGTGTTGAATACAGTCCACCCTACGACTAGAGTGTTTGCTGTCAACGGCCTTGGAACCCAACCCGGCCTTTTCAGGGTAAGAAGAGTTGAATTTTCCACCCATGAGCCAAGACAGAGCACTCGTTTTACCCGACAGTTGCTAGTTTGAGCGTTACCTATTTCCTTTCCTACCGTGTTAGGACACGTTTGAGTTCTGTCGCAAGAGAGCTAGCAAGCTACTTCAAGTACCCTACGGATCCGGTGTTTGGCTCCGACACCTACCATACCTAACACGCTAACTTGAAGTACCCATTAATGAGTCGAAAGTACGCATTTTGAAGAAAAGTGGCTTAACTCATTATTAGGAGTATATTTTTCCTCATTAATTGAGTATTCGTTACCCATTAATGATTAATTGATACTCATAAATGAGTAAGCAATACTCAGAAATGAGGAAAGTATACTCTTAATAATGAGTTAAGCCACTTTTCTTCAAAATGCGTACTTTTCGACTCATTAATGGGTACTTTCAAGTTAGAGTGAATACTATTCCACCGTTCATGAATGACAGCTGCAGCTCATTCAGTGTGCGTCAGTGAATAAAGTCCAGTGTTTATTGGTGAAAAATTGGTTCGCGCAGTTAGTGTATTTTGGAAAATGAATCGTGGAGAACTTTTTAATACGCTGTACAATGCGTATGTAAAGGCTTACCCGGATAAGAAGAAAAGGGAGTGCCAATTGGATGCTACTAATTTCTGGAATGAACGGAAGGGCAATGACAACACCGCACTTGAAGAGCAAGTCAATAACAAAATTAAAGAGCTTCATGCCTTGCAGCTAAAGAAAAAAGGTAAACTTCTTCAACTATGGGGAAAGTCTATGAGTGCTCCTAAGGAATCAGCGCCGACAGTGAAACCCGCGCAACCCATCAAGGAAATTGAGTATATGGCTCAGCCGTCATCATCAAATAAACGCCCTGCACCAGTACAGGAACAACTTAAAGCTGAGATAAATAATCTGAACTCTGAGGTAGTGCTTCTGATTGACAAGAAGTCTGCTGGACTATTGACGGATGATGATCAGTCGAGACTCGAAGGGCTAAAAATTAAAAAGATCAAACTTGAAAAGAATCTCAAAATCAAGGAAGACGAGCAAGAGCGGCAGCAGAAGCATCGTGAGAAAATGAAGCAGGCTAAACAACTGTTAATTCGGGACATCCCAGAGGCTGGTAAATATGATATATTAACTAGTTTGTTTGCACAGTAGATATAAATATCAAATTTCAGGAAATTATCTTTCATTCCGAAATTCTCCTGGCCGCCCTCGTGTTGAAGAGCAGCAACCGGAGCTGCTCAAGGCAATATGCGATATCGCACTTCATGGATCTGCGGCCCACGAAAAGCGCAGTGATGAGAGCGTCAGAAGCGTTAAAACTTTAGATGAGTTGACTTCTGCAATACAAGGCAAGGGATTCAATATCAAAAGAACAGCAACATATCTGCGGTTAATCCCAAAACGAGCCAATTCCCATCAAGGTAAATGTCACGTAAATACTGTACCAGTGAAGTTGATGCGCGCAAGTAATGCAAAACACAACGATCATCCCGATGGCCGATTCTGTACAGCGACCATAAGATCATTGGAAGAACTGGCATCTGTGCTAGGGCCCAATGAAGTAGGATTTATCAGTCAGGATGATAAGGCGAGAGTGGCGATAGGCCTAACGGCTGCCAATAAGCAGTCTCCCATGCTTATGCATGTGGAGTACAAAATCACGCTTCCTGACCACGATTGGATAGTTGCAAATAAGCATAAACTAATTCCGTCCGTGTACGCTGGAATCGAAATCAAACCGAATGGTCTTGGCAAACCGGAGGCTGTTGGTTTTTCGGGCCCCACTTACATTGCAATTCGGTCAGGCAAACACGCTTCGTCAACGGCGTTTTCTCATGCGTTAGACATCAAGCGGCTTCTAACTCTTGAATCGTTTGATGGTATTTTTAAGTTTGATGGATTGGTCAAACCAGTCCTAATCTTTACCGTCGACGGTGGACCTGATGAAAATCCGAGATATCGCAAGGTAATACAGATAGCAATACACCATTTTAAAGAGTACAACCTTGACACGCTGTTCATTGCAACGAACGCTCCGGGAAGGAGTGCTTTCAATAGAGTGGAGCGACGTATGTCACCCTTGAGTAAGGAGCTTTCTGGATTGATAATACCACACGACCAGTTTGGTAGTCATCTGGATTCCCAATTGCGTACAACTGATTCAGCTTTGGAGAAGCAAAATTTCCAGTACGCTGGTGAAGTTTTGGCAGAAGTCTGGAATGATGTGGTCATCGACGGTCATCCGACGTTGGCTGAATATATCGATCCTGATGCTTCTGAAATAGATCCGAAGTCAATTCGTGACTATGACCAACACTGGTTTGGAACTCATGTGCGAACCAGCCAATATTTACTCCAGATACGGAAATGCACAGATAGGTAAAATTTTGAGATGCATTTGATGGTCAAATAATTGTTATATGTGCATAAATTTATATTTTTACAGGAAATGCTGCTCACCACTGCGAAGTAGCATCGATCACGTTATCTGCAATGGATTTTTGCCTCCACCAATCTCTCTGACGCAAACATCTCGAGGATTGATTGGGTCATCGAAGGACGAACCACAGCATTTCCCATCAATGTTCGTATTGAACTCATTACAAGCTCAACAGATTCTACCTAAATCGATGTCCGGATATGGAACGATTCCGTATGATCTTTACTGTCCTTCAATTAAAAACTCATTGAACGAACGAGTGTGTTCCAGCTGTGGCTTATACTTTGCATCTTTAGTCATGCTTCGCGAGCACATAAAGATGCACAAGCATACATCCGTTCAATTTCAGAGAAAATTGCGTCCGTTTAAAGTTGTGGCAAAACGTAAACAGGAATGTATGGTTGTAACCAACAAAGACAACTTCGATTGCGAATGGATAGATGACGAAGAACTTGATCTGACTGATGTGGCAGAAACCATTACGAGTGCTTCAGCGGACGCAGATATCTTCCCGGTCATCAATGCTGACCAACATCTGCAAAACCCTTGGACTGAGGATTGAATCTATTTTTGAATGGTATTATTTGAGAATGCAATTTGATATAATATGAGGAAAGTTGAATTTGTTTCTGTATGAAATAAAAATGATTTTTTGTGACTAATATTGGCTATTTGAATAAAAAGTTTTGAGTGGGGAGGGGGGGGGGGGTTAACAAAAACGTGACATAATTGCCTGGGGGGGGTTACAAAAATTGTGACAATTTGTGACATGGGGGAGGGGGGTTAATTTTCGGCCAGATTTGCGTGACATAATTAATGAATGCTGCCATATCGGAAAACACAACGGAAGAAAATGCACGTCAAACTTGCTACCCTAGCCTATTATGGTAATCTGAATAACCGAAAAAGTTCGAATCAATAGATGTATCGGAATAAGGTGACGTCCAAGCGTATAGTTACTTCATGACTGAAACAAACAGCCACAGGCTTGACAATAAGACAGCTTTAGTATTCGATAAGTGTACCCGATAATTTTTGGTGCTCTGGTTCTGTCAAAACTAGTTTATCTGGAAGTAACATGTGAAAAGGTCGTATTTCAAAAATGAATTCAAACATTTTTTTTTATTACCTAATTTATTTTTTTATTACTTTTCTTGAAGTAATATATATATATATATATATATATATATATATATATATATATATATATATATATAAATATATATATATATATATATATATATATATATATATATATATATATATATATATATATATATATTATATATATATATATATAAGTTTTGAGTTGTGTTTACCGAAAAAGGTTTTTAAAAAACTAACACTAAATTTATTCACTATTTAATGGAATTCACATTGCAAAGTTAAAAAGCGGGGTTTCGAAATTATAAACGTATCACGACGAGCTGTAGAACAAGACTGAGGTTGATTTATTATTCAAAGTTACAGAGGCCTTACTTGGAAGAGGAATGTCCCTAGCAGTGACATATGATTACGACATCGATCGATTACTACGGATCGGGTACCTGGCTCACTGGGTCGTGACTTGGTTTATTACTGTTGAGGTTCTGTTGCTGGGCGTTCCTGATACTATCTATGACGGCTGATAGGTCGGGAATAGGGTGAATTGGTTCTGTAACTACTCTCCCCTTAAGTGAGGAACGTCCCGTTCCGTTGCTAATGTATTTAAGTATGATGAATACTACGATGATTGTAGTTACAATTCCGGTTAATGATAATCCTCCAAACATGCTCCAAAATTTTAAGTTAAGATTGTTCTGTTTCAAGTATACGTGCTCTAGATGTCGACGGTTTTGGATGGTATTCCGGTGGATTTCATTGAGGTCATGCTTTTCCTTCAGAGTCCAGTCTGGGTTGAGATTGTAGAATGCGCCATGTATGATTTCTGGTTCGCTCAAAAGTTCTTCATTTCTAAATGATTGGTTGTTAATTTTGATCGTGCAGTTTTCGAAATGGATGAGCATGTTTCCTTCTAAACTTCGGTTATCTGGTCCACAGTTTGATTCTAAATATCCTTTTCGGGCGTTTGATATCAGAAGGGTGTTGTCGGAGATTAGTCTGTATATGGTTTGATTATTAAAGATGATGTTACATTTTGGTTTCCTACCGTTGACCATGGGGTAAATGCATTCGTCGTTGAGGTCCTTGAGGAATGAAAATTTCTGAACATAATCCTTCGGTTTTTTGGTTGTAAAGATCTGGTCTCCTCTTTTTACGATGTATTCGGGGTATTGGTCCAATGTGGAGTTTCTATTGATGATTGGGTATATTCTGATGATTGATGAGGTGCTGTTTTCCAATAATGGTACGTGCATAAAGTATAGCAATGTGTTTGCGCTTGTGGCAAATTTAGGCGTAACGAACTGTAGCGCTTCGTCGGGTAGGTGGATATCGATTCCTTGGTCTTGAAGCAATCCTTTAATGGTCAAAATTTCCCTGATGGTCAGAATCTTGCTGGTCGTAATGGACATCTTTGATAGCATGACTGCATCTTGGATATTTTCGAGTAATTGGTTCAGAATGTCGACATTAAGGATTGATGTCATAGTTTCTATCTCGTTCATTATTAAATCATTTTGATTGGCTTGTATGGTGATCTCTCTAATGGCATGTGTTAATTCCTGTATACGGTGATTGATGTTCTGGTTTATTTTAACTTGTTGGTTATTCTGATCTATTAGATCATTCATAGTGGTATTAATGGCTAAAAGATCAGAGGCGTCCGGGGTACCGGCAATCCATTTCCATATAGTACCGATTGTATTCCATCTTCTCGATCTGTGATGATGCTGTGGTTTCAACTGGTGTAGATTACTGTACAGTTTCTTAGTTTTGTATCGCAAAATATTTGTTAGTGGGTTAGTGTTAACAGAATTCTGGTAGGTCAATCGTACGAGGGATTCTGCTGCGTCTTCAATTGATGAAATATTTATAGGATGGATTACTTTGATAGTTCCTACTTGGATTTTACATGAGCTTTCTTTGATGAGTAAAACCGGATCATTTTGCAAATCTCTTATGGTTAGTTGTTGTGCCTGAATTAAAGCGATCGTCAAGAGGAAAATTTGGATGTGCTGTAATTTAACAATGATAACAGATTGTTAGTAGTGTTAGTGGTTTTTTTTCGAATAAAGTCATTATTATATGCCTATTATCTATGATGATTTCCTCTTCCGTTTGATTTTTGCTTTATGAATTTTGATATTTCTATAATCAATGAATGTCTTTCTGTTATTTTCGCGCACCTTGAGTCTCCTGAACTTTGCCCTGCGCTTCGTTTTAATGCCCTGGATTTTGTTGTATACTGACTGATTCTCATCTAAATGTGGTTCGTTCTCTCTATTTTGGTTCTGCCTTCCTAATATTTTGTTTTGGTGGTTTGTAATTTGGATAGCGACATCATCGAAGAGTTCGTCCCTGTTTGCCAAAATTGTTTCCATATTTGCAAGATGCTCGTCTCCGTTCCCACTGCCTAGGAATATTTCTACGGGTTTTAACTTGGTAACGGAGTGGATGGAATCGTTGTATAAAGTGGTTGCAATTTTGTATATTTCTTTATCAGATAAATCAGCATATTTCTGTCTTATACAAAGAAAAATTTCCGATAGAGTTGAATGGAATCGTTCCACGATACCATTCACCTCGCTATGTCCAGAGGGTGTGAAATATGTTTGAACGTTCAGCCTTTGAAGAAGGCCTCGAATTTCGGGCGACTTGAAGGCTACCTCATTGTCGCAGACAAGCAGTTTTGGTGTACCGTGTGTTGTAAGGAGTTTGGTCATACCTTTTTTGACATCTGGAATTGAACGGGATTTGATGGGTATGATGATACCATAGCGGGATAGTTTATCCACTCCTGTGAGGAAGATATTAGGAGAAGAAATATAAATATCTATGTGCATAATATCAAGGGGTTTTTTAGGCATGGGAGTTTCTGCAAATTTAATTCTGTACGGATTTCTCTCGTACTTATTTTCCAAACATGTTTGACAAAGGTTGATAAATGCTGTGATCCTGTTTTTCATGGCCGGGAAATAGAATTGTTTGGAAATCGTCGCTAAATTTTCCTCTATTCCTCGATGTGCTCTGTCGTGGGTAGATTCTATTAGATGATCCTGTTCTTCCGTGGTTTTAACGTCCTGTAATAATTTTTGCGTAAGTTTGACCTTGAAAAGTTTATTCCTAGAAAAATAGTTTTTATAGACAACTTGTAGGGTATTGAGGATATTTTCGGGGCATAGTATTCCATTTATTCTAGTAGGGTGCATGAATTTTTTGAACATATCAATAAAAACCCGCATTAATCCACCGATGGTGAGACTGAACCCTTCTTACATTTCACCAGAATTACAAACACAAATGTGGGCAATATTGTACTGGATACATATTTTCGTCAGAAATTCCAAGAAGATTCAGAAATATTCAATATGCCATACATTCAGTTGATAAAATGAACTTTTTGTCAATCCTGAACGTATTGCTCAGGATTGAACAAAAATTAAATTATTTCCATTAATAGTCTTTAATGACCTGTGTTTGTTAGTTATATAAAAGGAGAAATTACATAAATATTAGAAATTTCATATGATCAGTCCATAGCATGAATTATTAGACAATCCTAAGCGTCAATTTTGATTATCGATATGGATTCAAGATGCTTAATAAGTACATATTCGTTGAAAATAGTAAATGGAGACTTTGTGTAATTTTCGAATATACTCGTTGCAGTTCAAAACCAGACCACTCGAGCCAATCGATGCTGCTCTAATTCTATACAGTCGCATAGTGTGGCTAGTCCGCTGTATGTGCTATACAACGCTCCAGATGCGACACAATAGAATGCAAGCGGCATCGATTGGTGTGATTGGTCTTGTTTAGTTTTGCACTGCAACGAGTATATTTTCATCTCACAATTATGTGCTCTCAGGTATTGTTCTGGTCATATCTCCATGAAGGATTATCCAATCATAATGACCAGAGAATTTTGACCAGTTATTTGGAGATATCATAGCTTTGATTTGGCACCAACAAAACTAAAATCGGTACACAAATAGCTCAGTATGTAATCGGAGACTAAACTGTTTGATTACTATTATAAGAGGCCTTCAAGTACTGTTTCGTTCATATCTTCGTAACGAAATGTCCGAATGAAAAAAAAATCAATAGCGTTCTATGGGAATGTTGAAGCTTCCATTTGCCGTCAACAGAACTGAAATCGGTTCACAGATGGCTGAGAAACCGATGTGACATTATTTGTAACGCACACACACACATACACACACACACACACACACACACACACACACACACACACACACACACACACACACACACACATACACACAGCACAGACATGTGCTCAGTTCGTCGAGCTGAGTCGAATGGTATATGACACTCGGCCCTGTGGGCCTCGGATAAAAAGTCGAGTTTTCAAGCGATCTTAATACCCTTCTATTGATGTAAGAAGGGTAAAAAGGGAACCCCAAAAACAAGTTTAGTGACTGTCCTTCGAAATACGGAGGGAAATATTTCTTCGTATTTCTCTTCATCTACATCCCCTATTTTTAAAAATATTTGGTTCTTGAAATGGTTAAGCGGTTTTTCTGTCATGGATAAGTAATTATTGTCATCCGACGTTGCTGAATGGACAGTTCCTTCTTCTGAAGAAGTATCTCCTTCCTGGTCGTTTGCGTTTATTTCTGTTCGGATTCGAGATAGACCGTCGGCGACAACATTCTGTTTGCCTGGTCTATATTGAATTTCATAATCGTATCCTTCTAACCTAAGCTTCATTTTTACGAGTCTGTCATTAGAAGTTTTCAAATTAAGAGCATACGAAAGAGGTTTGTGATCTGTGAATAAGGTAAATTTTCGCCCAAATAGGTATGGCTGAAAATATTTACACGCCCAGTCAATTGCGAGAAGCTCTTTTTCTATCGTAGAATAATTCTCCTCGGTTTTTGTAAGCGTTCTGGATGCGTAGGCGATGGGTTTATCGTGTCCAATGGGTCCTTGCGATAAAACTGCACCTAATGCATAGTTGGAAGCGTCCGTAGTTAGGACGAATCTCTTAGTGAAGTCAGGGTATTGTAGTATTTGGCTACTACTCAATATGCTCTTACATCTTTCGAAAGCGGATACAAATTCCTTTGTATGCCTCACAGTTTCTCCTTTACGCAGTTGTTGAGTCAGAGGTTTGGCTATCCTTGCGAAGTCTTTAATAAACTTCCGGTAATAGCCCATAACTCCTAAAAAGCCTCTCAATTCTCTCTCGTTATTGGGTAATGGCCAATTTTTAATTACCTCGATCTTCTCTGGGTTGGGTTTCACTCCTTCCGGGGTAACCACATGTCTCAAAAATGCAACCTCCTTCCGAAGGAACTCGCATTTATCGAGCTGTATCCGAAGGTTATATTTTCGAAGGGTTTCGAGGATTTCTTTGAGATTAATGAGGTGTTCCTGCAGGCTAGTGGAATAGATGATGATGTCATCCATATACACTAGACATCTTACACCGATATGTTCTTTGAGCACGTTATCCATTACTCGTTGGAACGTAGCCGGTGCGTTTTTTAGCCCGAAAGGCATCCGAACAAACTCGAAGTGTCCTCCATCGACACTAAACGGAGTTTTTTGGATGTCCTTCTTGTGGACTTCAATCTGATGGAACCCTGAAGCAAGATCCAGGGTGGAAAAGTATTGACATCTTCCCAACTTGTCAAGGATGTTCGTTATATTGGGAATCGGGTATCGATCATCTGTAGTCTTCTGATTGAGCTTGCGATAATCGACCACAAGACGCCATTTTTGCGTACCCGAGGTATCGGCCTTCTTAGGTACGATCCATATTGGAGAAGACCATGGGCTATTCGATGGCCGGATAATCCCTTGGTCTAACATTTTAGTTATTTGCCGTTGAACCTCTTCTCGGTGACAGAAGGGGTAACGATAATTCTTAGAGTAGACAGGCAGATCATCTTTGGTATTGATCTGGTGTCTTACGGCATTCGAGAAAGAAAGCCTCCCTTCGTTGTCGTGAAAGACTTCGGGGAATTGCTTCAAAAGTTTAAGCAGTTTTTCTTCTTCTTCTGGATTCAAATGTTCCATCCTGATTTTCTCCTTTATTGATGCTCTAGATTGCATCTTCTTTTTGTTTTCCTTGCTTGGTTCGGGATCAATTTGTTCAAAATTGTAAAGCTCGGTAAACAAGGCTTCCTTGTCAATAGTGACATCTACCTTTTTGTTACTGAGATTTATCAAGGGAAACGTAGTTAATCCGTTCTGAGCACTATACACTCCTGAAGGTATTACTACGTTTTCTGCAATAAATATATCATTTTCTTAGAAGAAATCTACATTATTGGCCCTAACGGGATATTCCTTTATAAGAATCTCGTTTTCTTGGAAATTCAACTGTTCCCAGGTGGGATGTTTTTTCTGGAGGGGTATTGTTACACTGTTTATGGTGATCGTGTTGGATGCTGTGTTAATCACGGCGCCCATGGATCTGAGAGTTTCGAAGCCGATCAACCCGTCGAAAAAATTGTGGAATCGGAAAAGGTAAAATTTTTGGTTAGGAAGTCCTTCTACGAAATTTGCCAACGGGTTCAAATAAGTAAATTTGTCAATTTTATGTGGACCGCTTACATTATTAACGTTCTGTGAGGGTCCTGTCTGAACATAATTTTTAGGGACCAATTCAGGAGTAATATAATTTTTATTAGCTCCCGTGTCTATCAAAAATTTATGAGATTTGCCATTTCGCCTAGGGAGTTCTAGATAGGGAAGGAAGTTGTTGGTTATTTGGTTGACGGAGGATCGGAGTCCGTGCAAAAATTCAATTGTTCCTGCGAATCTTCTTCTTCAGGTATCAGTGTAGCAGGATCGAAGCTTTCTTCCACTTCTTGGTGTATATCTAAGGGATAATCTGGAAAATCTTCTGGTGGATATGCTTCTGCCGACATGTCATGCATATTCAATTGCATGGATTTGCGGTACGGAAGCATTTGTTTGTTCTGACGTGTTTGACTTGAGGGATCGGGCTTAATATTCGCCAAGCCTTGGGGAAGAGATCTATAGTTTAAATTGGCATTCTGCTGGTTCACCGGATTGAATCCTGGTCCAGCTTGAAATTGGGGTCTATAAAAGTTAGCATTTTGTTGGTTTGCCGGGTTGAAACCCGAGGGTGCAAACCTCTGGAATGGTGGTCGGTACGCCGACTGTTGGGGCACGAATTGTTTGTGCTGATAAAAGTTGAAGTTGGATGGTCGAACAGGTTGTGGACTATTTGCGGGTTTGCCACTGGTTTGTTTTCAAAACATCGAATGAATGTTTTGAATTCTTCTCTTTCTTACGTTGGGCGGCATTAAATTGTTCTAAGGCACTTTGATGTGCTTCGATTAAATTTGTGGGTCGCGACGTTCGAGTAAGCGTCGAATAAGGTTCATTGAGCCCGTCTATGAATGCGTTTTGAATCATGCATTCATAACTAGAGGTCAAAGTTTTCGCGCATTTTTTCATTTCCTGGTCCAGCATGATTTTTGCCGAGATATCCGAAAGAAGTTCACGGCATTCATTGAAGAATTCTTCAATCGATTTTGCATTTTGCTGAAGATAGGGAATTTTTGTGACTAGAGTGCCTAGATCTCTTTTATCACCAAAATATTCTTCTAGCGTTTTCTTAATCTCGGGCCATCCGACAGGCGTGTTGTTTTGTACCAACACATCATTGGCCTCGCCGATTATTTTATCTCTTACGATGCTATACCATAGTGGTAGAGGTATCTCTTCGTCGACAGGCGTTGGAGGACACAACCTTTTCGAGAAATCTAATTTGCTGTCTACAGAGCTGATCCAATTCGAAAGAAGTTTTGGATTTCCGCTGTAGGGAACGATTAATTTAATTGCATCTGGCACTTTCGAGACGTCGAAACGTACGGCGGTGGGAGATGCGGGCAATAGAACGGGAGCACTATTGGATGCATATTCCGCAGCTGCTTGAAGTGCGGCAATCTGCTCCGTTTGCTCGCGAGCCATTTGAGTCTGTTGCTCAATCAGCTCTGTTAATTCGTTGATTTGCGCTTGCAAATCGTTAGCCGATTGTGATCTTGTTGACATTATGGTACAGGTGTACTTTGTATTATTCTATTATTAATTATAATTTTTATTTTATTTTATTTTATTTATTTCGTCAATCGATCGTAGACTACATATTTACACTTAATTCTATCTTCTTAAAGATCGTCTAGAAACAAAATACTGTCTTAGGTTACTACGTGACATTGTTAGGTCAATTGATTCACAATGCAGATTATACAGATTATACATCATTCGGTTAATTGGTCCGAATTTCGCATAGTTTGTCCGATTGATATTTAACGCAAATAAGTTCCGATTCCTCAAATGCCGCGAGGAGTGTAGAAATTTAGACTACATAATAATTTAGGGAGGAAATGCGATGTGATACAATATCGTTTACAAAAGAGATCATGGCAAATTCCCTTCGTTCTTTTAGAGTTTGAATGTCAATAAGCATACACCGTGCTTCATAAGACGGAAGTGGAAATGTTGTCCAGCCTAATTTACGGAGAGCATACAAAGAAATTGTTTTTGGACTGATTCTAATCGTTCTTCATGTGTTTTCATAAAAGGAGACCATATGACACTACAATACTCTAGAATAGACCTGACATATGCAACGTACAATGTTTTGATCGTATATGGGTCATGAAAGTTTTGACCAAAGCGTTTAATAAAACCTAGCATATTGGTTGCTTTATGGATAATTGTGTTGTAATGGTCGATAAAATTAAGCTTAGAATCTACAATAACACCTAAGTCTCTGACTCTCTCGCATTTTTCTACAATTTCAGTTCCTAAAGAAACAGTAATTTGTGGTGTATATCGTTTTCTACTGAGAGTAATTAAATTACATTTCTTAACGTTTATTTCTAGTAAGCTTTTTTGCACCATATATCAAATAATAATATTTCGTTTATATAAGTTACATTATCTTGGTCGTTCTTAATTTCCATAAATATTTTCATGTCGTCTGCATAGATGAGAATTCTGACCTGCTTAAGAATGTAAGAAATATCATTGACAAACAAAATAAAAAGCAAAGGGCCTAGATGCGAGCCTTGGGGAACTCCAGATAATACATGAACAGGGTGTGACTTTTTACCATTAAAATTGACTACTTATTAAATACGATTGTATCCATTTAAGAAATGTATCCTCAAATCCTATTTTTCCTAACTTGTAGAGTAACAGAGGAATGTCAATACGGTCAAAGGCCTTGCTAAAATCAGTGTACAGCGCTTCGACATGGTTGCCGTTGTCCATTGCGTTTAATGAATAATTTACGAATTCTAACAAGTTTGTGGAAGTTGAGCGTCCTTTGAAAAATCCATGCTGCGAATTTGTTATAACATTTTGTACTTGGCTGAACAATTTTCTATTGACGATAGCTTCAAAGAGCTTTGGGATGCTAGACATAATAGCAATTCCACGGTAATTGCGAATATCGGATTTTTTCCTGACTTATATATGGGTATTAGGTATGAGTTTTTCCAAATTTTAGGGAACTGACCTGAATCAAGTGACAAATTGAAGAGCCAAAATAAAGGCGAAGTTAGTTCAAATGCAAGATTTTTCATAAATGCTGGAGGGATTCCATCAGGTCCCGCACCTTTCGCAGCATCAAGATTTTGCAAACCAGCAAGAATGTCTTGAACATCTACCTGACTAACTCTGATGTCATTTGAGGATGCAGGAAAGAATGAAAAATAATCTAGATCGCGATCATCATCTGAAAATGTCGTGTAAATTTCTTGGAAATACTTTCCAAACATGTCACAAATCTCATCAGGGTCTCCAGCGCTTTTGTCATCAAGATGCATTTTTGAAGGAAAGTTGTTTGATTTTAATTTTGTTCTGACATACTTGAAAAACTGTTTAGGACATGATTTGATTTCACTCTCTGTTCTGAAATTATACTCTTCCAATTCGGAATTGATTGCTGAATTAAGCTGATCACAGATATTCAGATAATTTTGCAGATTGACATTAGAGTTGCTTCTCTTGTAAATTTTGTGGGCCTTTTGCTTCTGATTTTTCAAATTAATAATATTCCGGTTGAACCATATTGGATATTTGGAGTTATATCTGCGTCTTTTTCTTTTAAGAGGTACGTTTTCATTAATTATTTCAAATAAAAACCTGTAGAAGACATCAACAGCGCTTTCGATGTGTACTTCATTTCGTATGATTGATTGCCAGTTGATTGAATTTAGCTTAATTTTTATGTTCTCGTAATTAGCTTTGTTGTATTCAAAGATTTCCTCATAATCATGATCGTTGGGCCGTGGGTTGTAATGAACAAATAAAGAATATTCAATTGCAGTATGAAATTGTTCGTTTTTCCATAAGGGCGTCAGGCATTCATTAACACAAAAATCCTCATGAATGTTTGTCAGCAAAAAATCTAAATAACAATTTTGCTGATTTTTCACATGATTAATTTGATTCAAACCAAGGCTGGCAATTTTGTCAAAAATTAACTGTAATGTCACATTGTCCCCAACGACTGGAAGAAGAATACCTTCATTTTCAACATCAAAAATGAAGTCCGCATTGCGTTGATTGAAGTCGCCGTATACGTGAACTTTAATCTCAGGGGAAAGATCTGAGAGGATTTCTTCAGCATTTTGAAAAAATGCTTCGTATGATTTTTTGTTAGCATGATCAGGTGGGAAATACACAGATACAAACACATGAATTTCACCAGCTATTTGCGCTTTAACCCAGAACATGTTCAAACTCCTTAAATTTGGTAGAGGGAATTAGTTCAGCATTAAATTTAGATGAAATCGCAATGAGGACACCACCTCCAGACCTCCTTTGTGCCATTTGATGGTTACGGTCGTCTCTGAATACGCAAAAATCATTCCCAAACATTTCTTCACTTTTAATGCTCTCATTCCAACTAGTTTCTGTACCCAATATGATAGAAAAAGATGAACTCATTAAATTTTTGTAAATTGTTTTCATCTTGGATGAGCTTTGCATACGATTAAAGTTCTGACAATATATCAGCACTTCAGTTACATTAGAGTGTGAAGAAAGGTTTGAGAACTTGTCAATACAATTAGAATTACTTAATTCTAAACATTCTACCTCTTCAGAGTGCGTCAGTTCTGTTGAAAACCCGTACGTTGGCACGAACACGGCGAAGAATGGTTTGAAAATGATGTCCTTAACACCGGCCGAAAGGTCCAATTGGAAGATGAAGTTGGGCATTCTTGACGTAAATGCTCTTCAGCTGGGTATGGGTTAATAATTTCTCCACGTTGAAACCTAATACGCTGATGCACAGGAGCCCCTGAGAATCTTTCTTTAGCTGCTGCTAGGAGGTCCTTGTCCAACGGAAGAGAGCTGCAAACGGCACGCTGAACGTTGTTGATATCCAGAATTCCATTGTCATTATGATTATTATGGGCGTTGCGGCTGTTATCGCTTACAGCACCGCCAATACCATGATAGATATTATGGCTGTTCATGCGACGTTTAAGAGTTTTTTCCGCTTGTTGGCCTTCTTTTAGCTTTTTGCTGTTGTTCCCGAACATGTTTCCGTGAATCATAATCGGTCCAGTCATTTCTCCAAATCCTTTTCAACCCAAAGAGTGCGCCAACCCTCCTTGACATCAATCGTCGGTTTTGATCTGGCAAATGCTAGATCTTGGGCCAGCTCTACGGATAGGCTTAGAGGTTGATCAGCAGCATTAAAAGTGTGACCTGCTTCCACTGAAGTGGTCATTCTCGAACATAAAGACGACAGCAGTTTCACCTCGTCCATAATTCCCATAATTACATCCGATGGAAAATCACCAGACGCAGAAGCGATTGCCAATATATTTTCACGATCATTGTCCATTTTGTCCGATAAACGGTTTAGCGTGTCTTCAATTTTAGCATTGATTGACTCGGCAATAACACTACCGGAATCACGAGCAACTTCCCGCACTAGGTCAGCAGTCTCAGCTGACGATGCATGGTTTGGCGCCTCAGCCAAGGTGTTGAACATTTTTTATTTTGTTTTGCACCTTCGAGCCAGTGCTGTTCCAGCGATGTCAACCGTTTTTCAATTGTGTCCACCGCTTCATGCATAAGGGTGATGCCTTTTAGTTGATTTATTATTTTATGTTGACACTCCATCTGCTTGTCTAAAATTTTACGTAAATCTACCACTTCGAGTAAATTAGTAGCACACTGTTGGCAAAGTGGGAGCACATAGTTACGGAGGTTGTCTTCCCAGTCTCGTTTGGCGCCAATGCATGCAGCATGGAAACTCCGCCCACATGTACCATTGCACTTCCAAAGATGAAGAGAGCTTGATGTACGACATTCAGGTGCATTACAGTTCATTTTGTGGTGATAATTTAAAATACTAAAACACACGCACAGAGCAGGCTTAAATGAATTTAGTTTAATTATCTATAAACTCTGGAAAATCACTTTTCTTTGAGAACACTAAGTCGTGAAGCGCACTTTTATTTGAATTTATGTATTTTGAGACGTTTGCCGTTATCCAACGATGACGGTTCAATAAGCAATTAATTTAAAAAAAACACTGATTTCACTTTTATTATCTTATAATGTTATAATTAAAACTATCACTTTTATCACTTATTTAAATCTAATGGAGCAATGATTAACTCACCACGAGCCGATGGTAATCCACCAACGGTGCTAATTGCGGGTAGAGTCTCGGGTCCGTCCGGGGTGATGTGATCCCAACCTCCTGATCGTTACACTTTTCACAGTTTTCACACGATTTTCGGTTTTCACGGGATCGTTCACTCCCCGTTCAAGTCGACTGCGCCAGTTTTGAGTTGTGTTTACCGAAAAAGGTTTTTAAAAAACTAACACTAAATTTATTCACTATTTAATGGAATTCACATTGCAAAGTTAAAAAGCGGGGTTTCGAAATTATAAACGTATCACGACGAGCTGTAGAACAAGACTGAGGTTGATTTATTATTCAAAGTTACAGAGGCCTTACTTGGAAGAGGAATGTCCCTAGCTAAGTGACATATGATTACACTGTCCGGTCCGGTCACATGTTGCTGATGCGGCTCTTGGCTACTTGGAGTCGGGTGGACTATCGGTTATGGAATTCTCATGACTGGGGTTCTGCTGACTTGGTTTTATTATTGTTGATAATATTTGCTGTTGCTGTTGCTGGGCGTTCCAGATACTATCTATGACGGCTGATAGGTCGGGAATAGGGTGAATTGGTTCTGTAACTTATATATATATATATATATATATATATATATATATGTATATATATATATATATATATATATATATATATATATATATATATATATATATATATATATATATATATATATATATATATATATATATATATATATATATATATATATATATATATATATATGTATAAAAAATATAAAAATATCTTATTTCAAAAATTTATTTATAGTTATTTTTATCCATATTAAAAATAAGCACATCGCGTCAACTTATTCATTGCGGAACAAGATGAGTTTAGGAAGCTTTTTTCGAATGGATTGCTTCGAACTGTTATAAATTTTCGCATATTGCTCCATGCGAAACATTAAAAAAAAATCAACACACAACTTCAGCAACAAATTTCGATGATTATTCAAAGCACTCTGATCCAATATGTGTTCTGACAGTCCTGAAAAAACTTCCGGTGCATCATTCGATATTCGAAAAAGTGTTTGATTAATTAGGAATCGTAGTATTTCCCCACATTATAAGTTATCTTTTCCGTGTGACAAGCTTCAGCTCAAATTCTGCTATTTTGCACGCCAGTAAAATATCTGCGTGCACCTCCAAGTTGCCAGATCCATTGGAAAGTTCATTCAGCCAATATTCGCATTTGATATGCTGCGGCAATCTTCTCTGAACAATGCCGCAGAATATGATAAAGCATGCTGTCGGAGAGCTATCATCGCTATCATCAACTGTTCTTATCGTACGATTAATTTTCATGTTTAATGATCCTACCGATGTTATCAAGGTTCAATTCTTGCTTTAGTGAAAGAATCCAAGAGAAATTTGTTTTTCATCTGCATGTAGCATTGTTATGCAGTTTGCATGTGCTGATGTAGAAACTTGATTGTTCACGATAAGACGTTTGTAGGCAGCTTTGAATTGAATTGCAGTTGGGTTATTGTTGTTTCCTCCTTTGGAAAGTATTGCTGAGAAGAAAGTTTCCAGATGATCTTGGCTAAACCTATAACAGAATATCTCCGCAATTCGCCAAGCAGCTCCACATAATGTTCGTACATATCAGAAAAACTTTTGATTGCAACTCAGAAACCCGACAAAACCGATTTTGTTGATCGTGTTAATTAAATTTGTCCAAATTATTTTACCTTGTCTTTCTTGTTGTATTTCCAGCTCCTTAATGTATTGTTGCGCTTTTTTGAAAAGGATTCGATAGCATGAGATGCTTTGTTTGTCCCATTGGTCATTTGAAGCCTTTGGCGTGCCGGTGTTTGCAGTTGAATACATCAAACAAGTCATTGATTAAAGTGACAAATTCAACAGTCTCGTCGCAGTTTTGAAATCACTGAAATCGCTTCTTTTTTCTGTGTCCAGAGAATCCACATAGAAATAAGCCACTGGGATTTTAAAAGCTTTCTTCACATCCTGTTATCATGAATACCAATGCTTCCTTTGCCATTGGCATCTCGTCTGATCGACTCTAGAATGAATCCGGCAAACTGAACAGCTCCTTCAAATTTTTTCGGTAGATTCCGTTCCATCTGTTTCCGGATTGAAATTTCATCACTCATTAAGCAAACCAACAAGCGTTCGCCTTGTCCTTTTGCACTCAGCAGCCATGCACTTGAAGAGCCATGCCATTATTGCGTCAGCAGTGATTCCTGGTTCTCCATCCACAGATTGGAACCATCGAGCTAATGGTACGTGGATGTGGTAGCTGCAGATCAAAGGATTGCCTGACAAGTTTATAGGCTCGCTGAGAATAATTATTAAG
>JASCZW010012806.1:0-27387 GCA_034211315.2 Aedes japonicus
GAAATTAGAAGAAAAAATAGTTTTCTCCATTTAATTCCAACTACCTTTGCTTATCTTTGACAGATACGCGTATTTCGTCTACAATGTGCAGACTCTCTTCAGTGTCTCGTACTAATAACTCGACTTAAGCAGAAAAGGGTTAGAATTCAGTTTGCAATAAACTATTTGAGCTGGGGATGTTTCAAAATGGAAAACGGTATTGTTCAGTGACGAATCCAAATACAATTTGTTTGATTCAGACGGAATGAAACGAGTTAAACTACCGATTAGTACCAGATTGATTCCACGATATAACAAGAAGCCGTTTAAAATGGCGGCGGAAGCTTGGTGATTTGGGGATGTTTCTCTGGAGAAGATATGGGACCTCTTTATCAATACAATGCAAAATTGTCAAACAAAATTGAAGTGCTACAGTGGCCATCGAACTCACCTGATCCAAACCCAATAAAAAACTGTAGAAAATAGTGAACCACCAAGTAAGAACGGGCATTTCATACCGAAACCCAACAGAGTTGTCCTAAGCGCCTTCCAAAACATGGAAACAAATTCCGAAGGAAACAATTGGCAGGCTGCCTTTTTTGGGGCGTAGACCTACTGTGTCCACTGAGTTGAACTTTTGTGGTATACCCCTGTTTACTAAGGCTTGCTTCATTTAGAATTGGAACAAACTTTTGCTCCTATTGTGGCGCTCCTGGTGGACGGATTTGGAAGTTCTTGGCGCCCACGAGTCGGGAATTTTGTTAGCTTCACGTATGTATTTTTGACATTCCGCAAATCGACTGTACTTTGTAAACAATCAACATGGAAGCCGAAAGAAGGGAACAAATTGTGCACAGTTATTTGGAAAATCCATTGTGGTCTGCATCTAGGCTAGCTAAATAGCTGAAATTGCCCAGATATACCGTATGGCGCGTTATCAAACGGTATAAGGAAACATTGACGACGATTCGGAAGCCTCAAGCCAATCGTCGGAGTGGAACTGTCGACCGGAAACTGCGTGGTAAGATTTTGAAGACGATTAAGAGGAATCCCAATCTGTCGGACCGTGATTTGGCCAGAAAATTCGGTGCTGCCCATAGTACCGTGAAAAGAACTCGACTCCGGGAAGGAATCAAGTCGTATCGAGCTAGCAAACAGCCAAATCGGACCATAAAACAGAATAGTGTGGCCAAAATCCGTGCTCGGAAGCTATACGACCAGGTGTCTCCTGATGGACAACGAAACCTATGTCAAGGCTGACTTCGGGCAAATCCCAGGTCAAAAATTTTACTTGGCAACGGCTCGGGGGGATGTTCCAGCCAAATTTAAATTTGTTTTTGCCGACAAATTTGCACGAAAATTCATGATTTGGCAGGGCATTTGCAGCTGTGGCAAAAAAAACGAAAGTTTTCGTTGCAAATAAGACAATGACGTCAGAACTATACCAAAAAGAGTGTCTCCAAAAACAAATTTTGCCGTTCATTCGATCCCACGACCATCCCGTAATGTTTTGGCCAGATTTTGCAAGCTTTCATTACAGCAAAGTCGTTCAAGAATGGTATGCAGAGAAAGGGGTCCAGGTTGTTCCAAAAAACCTTAATCCACCCAACTGCCCCCAGTTCCGCCCTATTGAGAAATACTGGGCAATCATGAAGAGGAGACTCAAGGCAAAGGGAAAGGTTGTCAAAGACATCAATCAAATGAAGACCTGGTGGAATAAGATAGCTAAAACGATGGACGAAGAAGGTGTGCGCCGCCTAATGAGCCTAATGAGAAAAATTCAAGAATTCCTTCGAAACCGTGACGAATAATTTTATCCATATTTTTTCTTAAAAGTATGAAAAAAACGCTGCATTTGTATAAAAAAAGATTTTGAATTCAATAATAAATAACTGAAATACAGGCAATTGTTTTTGTTCCAATTCTATCTGAAGCAAGCTTTATCCTAATTCTCATCTTAAAGCTAGATCACAATTTGTCAAGTGACCAGCTTAAGACGCGTCTCTGTCAGGCAAAATTGAGTTTATAAAAAACCACCACCTTTTCCAGGATTTGCAGTCCAAATTTCTTTAGACTGCATATACTTAGCCAGTGTACAGAAATTTAAGTCTGCTCTTGTATACAGGACATCACAACTGCAAAAGCAGATATTCCGAGGTTTCACGTTTCATGTTACAAAAACGACAGATAGTCATTCTGAACCTGGCCAATGTTTTTCAAATGATATCTACTCGGACAATGTCCAGTTACTAGGACAGTATAGGTACAAAGAACTCTTTTATTGAGCTCCAGAAGCTTTTTACTAATTGTAACATTTGGAATTATAAACCTTTTCGCTTGAAAACACTTTGTGGTGACCAACCAATTTTTCCATTTTTAAACTGTGCATTCGAACCTTGTTTAGCAAGCTCGTCTGCCCTTTCATTGCCTCCAATGACACAGTATCCCGAAACCTAGAATAAATTTACCAAATTCTCTTGCGCACACCTTTCGCAATGAAAGAATGCATTCCCAGACAAGTTTGGATGTACATTTATAATTACTTAACGCTCTGAGTGTCGCTTGGCTGTCTGTAAAAATACAAATATTGTGCATATCTATATTTTTCTCTTCAGACAAACGTTAACACATTTTACTATAGCAAAGATCTCCGTTGGATTGTTTCCTATCGCCACTGAAATTTCGTACCCCAGTGGCCGAAGATTGCTGCTCCTGTTTTTGTTCCAACTTTTGAGCCATCTGTGAAGACTTTTATGGAGCCATGACGAACAGTGGGACCTCCGACTTCCCAATCTATACGTGACAAGGGATGCCATGGTTTTCCACAGGTTTAATCCAGTCTCCATTTATATATATCACTGACCCATTTTGAAAGCTTTGTGAAAGCACTGACTAAGTCACCAGACATGAAAATTTTCAACCGTTTTCGTTCTAAGTATACTCTTTTCCGTTTCTAGTTGCACGTATTCGTAGCAAATGCAGTAGATTTAGAATTGCATTCAACGCATTTGATGGAGTGCTGCGCATTGCTCCCGTTATAGCAATGGATACTAGCCGTTGAAGTTTTGTAAACTTTTTCTGTGCAGTAGCCTCTTTTGTTTTTGGCCACCACACAAGAGAAGCATACGCTACTTTTGGACGTATTATGGATGTATAAATCCACATTATCGTTTTTGGTCTTAAGCCCGATTTTCTGCCACATGTTTTGAGCATATACAGAAAGCACTAGTTGCCTTACCGATCACACACTCAAGATGAGCATTCCAGTTCATTTTGGCATCCAGTATCACTCGTAAGTATTTAACCTGTTCACTAAGATGAATCATTAATCCTACTAGCTGAAACGCTCTTAGACTAAACTTCCTTTTCCTAGTGAAAGGTACAATTACTACTTTTGATGGTTTAATTCTAAGGCCCTCCTTGATACACCAAGACTGGGAAAATTGTAGGGCCCATTGCATTCTTTCTGAAATGATATTGTCGAATTTTCCCCTCACTATAATGACTATATCGTCTGCAAAATCTACAACCTCGAAATCTTTTTCCTCTAAGCTTCTTAGAAGATCATCTACAACTAAGGACCACATTAGTGGTGAGAGGACTCCTCCTTGGGGACAACCTTTCGTTGCCCGTACTGTAATAGAACGAACTTCCCAGCTCTTAAGTGGTTTCTCTTTTTGCTAGCATGGTATGAACCCAGTTAATTCTAGGATTTTTTTTCAAAGGGCGAATCTAACAATGAGAGGCTCTCTCCTCTCTCGCTCTCTTTCATTTATTACAGCGCCATTATAGATCTGTTGAGGGATTCTTTAGTACAGATAGAAACACAACAGTGCTGGCTACCATACTCTACAAATAGTTGATTGAAAAACGTAACGCTGAATGGAATATGAATGAAAGAGAAAGTAATCAAAGAGAGTCTCTCACTTGCAGATTCGCCCTAATGAAAAAAACCTAGAATTATGTTCATGTCAAAGTTCCTGGCTGACTTAATCTATGTCCTGACGATTTGCAACTGTGGTTAAAAATGAAAGATACGCAGTTAAATACCGACAGCGTCAGTGGAAATCAATTGATTCTTTCAGTTGCTTATTTTTGTTACATTCACTGATATAAACTTCAAAGTTCTATTTTTTCTGAGAAATAAACTAACAGCAATAATCCTGTTAACAAGTCGTTAATAAATACTTTCTTGGGAAACCATTGCCGAAAATTTATTGCACTGTTGAGCACCACGATCATATTTTCATGTAGCTCAACGCAGTTACTCAAATTATGTCCGGCACTGTATATATATGCATGATCATATGATTATTTCATGCTAATAATGAAATGGGAAATGGGAGGGTTCCAATCAGGGAACCAGATTGAAGCAAACTGAATGGAGAGAGTGGGAAAGCCAACTCTTCATAACTAACAGTTTGTGAATAGTTGATGAGCTCTTCTCCCCGCCCATTGGACATCCTCTTATTAGATAGCTCACTTCAACGGAATCTATGGTTATTACAGCTTGATCAAGTCAGACAGAGAGGAGAGCCTGTTGCTGTCGGACTTTGGTTCCGTGCTACAATGAGTGGTAGTTTATATCATATCATATATAAGATGACCATAAAGATCATGTAATCAAATTCCAAGGTTATAGCACCTTATTTGACTTACTGAAGCGAAAACTTATTAAACATATGAATTTTATGGATGTTCTCGTTCACGCTCAAGCTGCGTTTTATATACACATTTTTGGAATAAAAAAATGAGTCGATCAAAAGCGAAAATCAGCGTGATGATTCATTCACGCATATCAATTCTAATCTGTAGCACCCACTCCCGAAAAGTGTCTACACACTTAGATTTTTTTACAGAAATCTGTAAAGTTTTGCCGAATTCTCAACAACTGAACGTTCGTTAATCCGATTTAACGGATTTCGATGAAATTTTACAGATATCTGTAAAAAATCGGTTTACCGAACGTTCAGCTGTTGAGAATTCGGTAAAATTTTACAGATTTCTGTGAAATAATCTGAATGTGTATGAACAGAGCTCGACGTGGTAAGCCTTATATCAGTAACGTACCTCGAAACATGATCTATCAGCATCACTGTGTCTATCCTTATTCAAACAAATTCTATGAGATCATTCTATAAATTCATATTTTTGAAAAACACTTTGAGTTTCTTCATTTGCATGACTCAACTGTGTTAGTTTTACTCCGCTTTGGTAAAAACACCAGACCGTTTTGCACGAGACACACCACCGTGTGGCTGTAATTCACCACTTTAGTTTCCTGCTTATAGATGAACCCGCAACGCAATGCACGCAACACGAATGTACAAGCTCGTGTTTTGCTTTTGACACCGTGTTTGATGTTTGGAAAACTACACGAGCCGAGTGGTTACGATCACAATAAAGCTCTCAGCATACACCCACTATGACAATGGCTACGACGGATAGAGCAATGCTCGTCGGATGATTCTGAAAGTTTGATAATTTGACTTATTGGTTGATTTTCTTGGCTGTTGGGTGACGGGCGCATATGTTGATTGAGTTTAACAAGGACGATACGATTAGAAATAAAACAAACAAATAACGGACACAATCGGAAACACTCGGCTGTGGTGTTTGCCGAAACATCCAACACGATGTCCGAAGCCAAACCACGAGCACTGACACTGGTGTTGTACCCACCGCATTGCGTGTTAGTCTGGAAGCACGAAGTCAAAGTGGTAAATATAATGCACGCGCTACACACTTAGAAAATTTCACAGTATTCGGTAAGTATTTACCAAACTTTCAACAGCTGAACGTTCGGTAATCCGATTTACCGGATTTCGGTTAAATTTTACAGTATTCCGGTAAATCGGATTACCGAAACTTGGCAATTTTACCGAAACCCGTTAAATCGGATTACAGAACGTTCAGCTGTTGAAGTTTGGTAAAAATTACCGAATACTGTAAAATTTTCTAAGAGTGTAGTGTGGTAAAAATTAGCTCGGCGTGCAGTATAGTGTTTGAACATGGCTGGTTGTTTTACAAAGTCGAAAAAGACATAGACAATAGATAGACATAGACAAAAAAAGTTTTTCAATTTAACGAACGGCTTAATGATACTTTTAGGAAGTCTTGGACAGTTTACTCACGGTTGACCTGAGCGATGACTTTTTTTGAAGATGGATTTCCCAAACAAAAGGAAACCCCCAGGAAAAAGGAAAAAGGAATAACATGGAAAAGCCAATTCTGCAGTCTAAGATTTAAGATGGCCGTCTTAGAGCATATAGCTACTATCCAGAAGCAGCGGCTGAATGGTTAAGTTGACCATCTTTCCCGGAGAAGCACGATGTGGTAGTTATGATTGACGATTAGACATATCGGACCCTAGACGGTAACGACTGATATTTCAAGTTCCACCTAGAAAATGAGCAGAAACGAAGGGGTCTACACATTTTAGTAGAGGAGTTTCAAAGGTTTGTTTACAAATGCTAAGAAGACTTTTTATGTTGTTGGTAGACAGTTAAAACATTGACAGAAATTTGTTGTTCTAGGCAATATTTCGTTTACTTTGTTCCTGGAATGACGGAAAAGATGTTCCAACAGACCATTCTTGTCAGACTTCATCCCTATTTTTTATATTTTCACTTTAAAGGCTATGCATGTCTTATAACGTAATCATTAATAATTTTTATTCTATGCATCACTCATTTTATTACAAATTTGTGAAAGCTCTAATTTGCTCCACATATAATGGTGAATATAATCATATATTGTAACAAAAAAACTGGGGCGTGTTGGCATCTTCTGTAAAGTGGTGAAATTATTTTCACCACGAAATTCAAAACTTGTTTTGGCAACATTGCGGTACTTTGTATACGAAACAAAACGTCAAAAAAATGGTTCATCGCAAATCTCGATTACCTGAAATCAATTTATATGCAAAAATATACTATTTTATCAAAAACACCAAAAAACGATAAAAAATGTATGTTGCCTCTATTCGCCGAAAAGGCCTTATGGATCTAAGGCAAGGATGATTCGAAAGCGCGCTGCAACTATGAACCTAATGTGAAGAGTAAAATTCTCTCCAGGCACACGATTCTCTGTAGCAGGTGGAAAAACTACATGATGTAATATTTTTACAATGGAACTGACTCTTAGCTTCGAATCGAGACCAAGAATCCCTACTGAGCCCTTGCGACACGACAACCTGTCCAGTTGAGTTGAACAATGTGTGGATGTAAATTTAAGCTTCCATATGTAATATTTATGAACAAATCCAATATTTCTTTATTCTTCATAAGTTTTTACATTGAATAACATTTTCCCAGAACTCAATGCAACCATGTAACCATTTCAATGATTCGAATCTCTACTATAGTCAAATACTGGCGCTTATGTGCACTATGACCCACTCACCCTATCATATTGCAGAGAACGTACTTCACAGCAAATATGTTTGAAATCTCCTGTTTCTACCAACATGTTATCACAGTTTTATTTGCTGAGGAACAATATTTATTTTCCGATATATTTCGATTATTTGATAAAAAGTTCAACAAGTGGCTTTGGTACTCATAATACCCGTACGCTAATTATTCCACTAACGTTTGCCTTAAAAAATGGACAAAAATTGCCGACGAAACTACCCATGCAGCATCAATCATAGCTACCCATGAGTCAACAGATAAAATTTGACAGCTCTTTCAGTCGAACTCTAACCGTGGTGGCAAAACGGTGAAGCAACTCCGTTCAGAAGTGTGTGGGTTCAAAGAACGGCACCCCGTCGCGTCGAAAACGGACATCGTGCGGCACTTTTTGGATGCCAGGTACGCCTGTTTCGGCATCTACAACATCTTGGCACCATTAGACAACAATCAGAGTATCGAAAAAAAGCCTGATTCCCGACGGCCGACGACCCTGAGCGACAAGAAGCTCCAAAGGATGCTGAAGAGGAAGACCTACATCACTGCGTGCGCTTGGACGAGAAGTCGGTTCAACCGGTCAAACAGTGAAAAAGTACCTGGCAAACATGAACATACATGTCAGGAAGCGGAAGTCGCACCCACTTGTTTCGGAGCTGCAGGTAATGACGCAGCGACAGCGGTTGAATAAGATGGTCAACTCGATTTTCCCGGTGAATCGTGGAGGTAATGATGAACGACGAGACCTATCTCACCCTGGATGGCAACGACTGGCAGGGCACTACGTATTTTACTTCCCCCGCCAAGGAAGTAAACTCCTTGGTGAAGTTCATTTCACACACCAAGTTCCCCAAAAAGGTGCGGCTGTGGCTGACAGTCAGCGAAAAGGAGATGTCAAAGCTGCTCTTCTACCACTCCGGACTGGCCCTGAACGGGGAAATTTATAGTACGAAATGCCTTTCGGAAGTTGCTTCGTGCATCAAGAAATACCGTAAGGGTGAAGGCGCGGTGTTCTGGCCGAATCTGGCGTCGGCCCACTACTCGAAGCGATCGTTGGAGGAGATGGAGTGGCTGAATATCGATATTGTGTTCAAGTCGGCAAACACGTTCAACGTCCCCCAGCTGCGTCCCATCGAGAATTTCTGGGCCAACCTGAAGCGTAATATCTACTCCAACAATGTTGTCCCGAAAACTGAGGAGAATTTGATGAATAAAACGAAGAAAGTACTCAAAAACATGCCTACACTCATGTTTTCGTCCACCATGGCGAATGTTCCGGTTAACTGCCGGAAGGCCGCTCGAAAGAGCGTAGAATTTTTTTGCAAGTAAACTTAAATAATTACCTTCCACGGTAAGTTTATTAAAAGCAACTATCTGTCTTAGCTTTTTTTTCACCAATCGAGAAAAAAAAGTCAATTTTTTCAATGCAAACGTTAGTACTTCCAACTGATTCTAAACAAAATAAATCAACTTTATAGACACTTATCTAAACTATTCTTGGTGTTAAGACGTGGCTGAATAGCTCAGTGGTTATCCGTTCTGCTTACTGAGCAGATGGTCGGGAGTTCAATCCCAGGCCCGTCCCCTTTCTTGTCATTTGTTACTTGCCTCTGTCTATCACCACTAGATTTAAAATAAAAAGCAGTCTACTGCGCTTTCATTGATCGCATCACTTACCACAGTGAATCCATGATCTAAAAATAACCTGCCTCACTAACACAACAACTATCCTTCCCTTGACAATTGTCGAGACGCAGAGGTAAACACGGTCTCTAACCAACGATTGTCAAACTAATCATCCTTCCCCCTCTCCAAAGACCGTGAGGACGTGGCCGGCGCCGGTACTGATCTATAAATATAATTAGTGAACTTTGAATTGAAGATGCAAAGCTACTCCCAAGCTCCATGTATGTGGTTCTCTGTGCAATTACACTAGTTCTAATCGGAAACGGATTAGAAACTACGCTACGCACGGTCTTTTTAAGAAAAAAAAACTATTCTTGGTGTTAAATGTTGATCCTATGGTATTTATTTCGCATACTTTTCATCCATATTGAACAAACAAATGATTAGTCGAGGGCAAAATTGTTCAAAACTACGGGTGTTGACCAAGTCCCAAGCCAGGTATTCAAATACGGTTATGGCGTTACATGAGGTAAGATTTGGGATGCAAAATATTTACTAGAGGATTGTATGGAACGTATCCTGTGTCCAATCTATAAAAAATAATGCCAAGAAATGCGGCGAATATAATGGGCCGTCAAATCATCTGGTCATCAATTTCAAACCAACATACGACCCAAATGGCAGATTATTCATGTAGATAGTTTTGCAGAAACATCGGCGATGAATAAATCGATTGATGTGTGTTTTCCACATCTCAGGGGTACTGAAGATTCGCAAGGAGTCCCTCCAAATTTCGGGGAAGGTTAAGACATGCTGGTATATTGCTGTGTACGATACTTAACATTGTATAGAAGGGTATGATTCGAAGAGCGAGAATAGACACGAATGGTACGATCTTTGGGAAGTTTCTCCATTTATTTGGCTTTGACGAGGACATTAAAATCGACGCACACTACTGAGAAACGGTGGCGAAAATGTTCATCAGAATTACAACTGAAGCAAGCAGGCTTGTCTTAAATGCTTCAAAGACAAAATATATGAGAGAAGAGGCTCACGTGATACAACATTTTAGTCTTCCACCACGAATTAAGATCGACGGTGTGGAAATCGAGGCGGGAGATGAATTCTTGTATTAGGGTACACTGATGACCACCAATAGCGACACCACCAGAGAAATACAAAGGTGCATTATGGCTGGCAATCGTGCCAAATTTGGACTTCAAAGGACGCTAGGATCGAACAAAGTTCGCCAATTTATAGAGTTGACAATCTAAAAGACTTATATTACAGGGTGCGGCAGGAAGGAATCCGAAGATAATGAAACATTAAGATAAGGTTGATCACCTATTTCTATTGTCAGTGTATGTTGATGTTTACTTTCAAGTCTTCAAAAACATCGGAATCAAAACATCGGAATTGTTTTATTACAAATTTATGAAATTGTACGCCAAAGAAGTGATTTCGAGTTTTCTACCCCCCAAAAGACGCTGGAGGAGATTGCCACGATTATAGGATATAATTTGGGATGTTATCTTTGATTTGTCGCATCAAAACGTCTGTACACAGTTTGAAAAAAAAAAACATGTAATTTTCAGCGTTATCTAATGCACATAAAGGAAACACTAGATTTGGCAGAAATGAATGGGATATTTCATGTAAATTTAAGCCAGATAACGCCTCAATCTAGTCTGTTGTATGAAAGATTGCAAACAATTTCGTTGTTTACGCTTCTTTGGCATGATATCATTAAATTATTTTTTTCTGTGTACAGAATGGTCTAAAGCTGTGATCAAATCGGTCCATCAGTTCTAAAAAGTCCAAGCAAAGAATCATCAAAGAAAACTTGCAATCATCTTGCAGATCTAGAGTAATACGCTACTTGATTACGGACCGAGGAAAGGAATTACGAGTGATTCGTTCAAAGAGATTGCTTTCTTTATTGAAAAAGGGCTAAATGATAATCCTGTTCTCTGACGAAAATCTCTTCACCAGTATCGATGCTGTATCCAACAGCCGCCTAATCGATTCATTACACCGGAGAAGCTTGAGGATGTACCGGAGAAAGTGAAGTTGAAATTCCAAATCAAACATCCGACTGGTGTTATGTTTGGTTTTGTTATCCGACAGCTTGATTATGCCGCCTGTTTTCATTCATGCTGGTGAGTATATCGGTATTTTGAAGGACCAAGTGCTTCCTGGGTCAAGGACAACTTCTTAATTGTGAAGAATGGTTGACTACCGTTGGTTGGTAAACTAAAAACAATTAAATCAACTGACTCGACACTGAAGATATCCGTAAGTCGCATACGAAATAGGCCTATCTGTCAAAGGACTAGCTTGTTAAAGTGGAATTTAACGGAATTTGCTCGCATTTACAAGTGATAGTTTGAAAAAGTGTTCCAGTTAAAATTTTTAAGTTGATCACTTCTTGAAATGTCAACTAAAATTTTCCTAATTTTTCAATTACAACCATTCTACTGATGCGTTCGTAAAAGTGTTTTTTTAAAAGTATTTTTTTTTTTAGTGAACTACAGTTAGTCGTTAGTTAGTTGGCCTTTTAATCTGATCCTCTTTTCCAAATTGTGCTTCCATCTATTCTTCAAATTTAGGCTCCTGGCTTCCCTGAACAACGAAGTCTAATGTTAGTCAATCTCAGACCTTGTTTGCCGCGTCAATCCTACCGGATTTGCGTTTGTTTTGTATCAAAAAATGTTTCCACGGTTTTCATCGTACATTGCTTTGTTTTTAAGCTGCAATTTTCAGTTACAGCTAGCGTCTGTTGGGGTGTTGTAATCTGTTAGTTTACATGCTTTTTCCTGTGTAAATAATAATACGAAAGGAATACAAGCGACTTGAATTTTTTTTTTGACTAGGATGACTTTTTGGCTATGTGTTGGTTTTGTGGTGGTTTGGTTTACTATTCACTTTAAGGGTGCTTCAAACAGTAAAATGAAGTCATTACTAAATTATAATTTTTTTAATCTAACCCTCATAATGATTTAACTCTCAGAATATGCATAACCATGTTTGTCTAACCATCAAACGAACCATACTTTGTACTAGCTTGAGAGTTGAAATCCACAACAGGAACAATTCGATTGTATTCCCATTTATTCATGACTGATGATTGCGCTACTGCAACAATCCATACAACCTCACTGATTCCTTGCAAATAACATCTATAGTAAGTCAACCAAACGACAAGCAAATATGTCTCACACAGTTCTCAGCTCTCTGCAAACAAAACCAACCAAAGAACCAAATCCAATGGCTGAATTCACTCAGAAAAAACGTTTAAAGCATCAATGTGATGACAACATCCACCAAGCTAACCACGACGATGGTAGAGAAAACAGTTTTCGGATTTTCACAACATCATCTGATCGTTGTTTCGTCCCTCTACTCACTCATGTTTAACCTAACCAAACCAGAGCAGGGCTCTGCAAGGTGGTGCAACTGTGAAACTGTAACTTTAGAGCTACATAAAACACTATGACGAAGTTAGTAGGTACCTAAACACTATAGCTACGACAACGATCGTGACCAATCATCCTTCCAGCAACTGTGGCTGTGTGTTTGTCAAGTTGTTGGATTAAGATTGCGTTTTTTTTCTGCATTTCGCAGTGATCGTGACATCGATTTAATTTATATGTTTGTAATTTTCACCTTTTGCTTTCCGTGACTACGGAGGGGTGTAATTTTATGGTTTACTTTTTTGCCATCTTCACGAATTACTGCTTGTTTTGTTTTCATAGTTTGATGTCCATGGGATGCATTGGGGATTTTAGCAACTTACATTATGACAAAATAAATCCACTTATGGTTCGTGAGGATGATGATGGTGGTCCTACCGCATACCCTCACAAAGTTTTCAACTGCACGATTTATCTCCGAGATAGTCAATTATTTAAAATATATTTTAACCAAATTGTTCCACAACATCATTTATCCAGATTGATGTACCAACAGTATCAGAAAAAAAGAACGATCTAGTTACAGATGAAAACAATAAATTTGAAAGAAATCCTTTTACATTTCGTGTATATAGCTCGGTGAATAAAAAACTACCCAATTCAAAACATTGCAGGAATTGAAATGTCTGCAATTCAATTCTAAAACAATGAATAACATTTTCAGGACACCAAATTGTTAAAACGTTCGTCCCATAGACAAATTTTTGGCAATCATCAAACTGAAAATTCAAAAAAAAAATATGGTAAAATTGCATCAGATTATATCAGATCAGATTTGTAAAATTTGTGGAAAAATATGGCTAATAAAAATAACATTAGAAGCTGTATTTGAGGTGATTTAAAGATTTAAATAAAGAGTTTTAAACATAAATAATCATTGATATAGACTTTTAACTTGTATTGAGAATATTTAGAAATGGGCATGTTAGAATCTACATATAAATCAAGTTTTCCTCCGTATCATGAATGTATCGAAATGCATGTCTTTGTTGTTTTCACTCATTCTAGCTGATGGATGTTCCAACCCACTGAAAAATTTTGCCCATACTGAAAATTTATTTTCGTAGATTAGCTTTCACTCGTTTCGTAAACATGGATTTTGTACATAGAACAAATGTCTCGTAAATTGTATGAAACATTCATTTGGCTCGTCATCTAACAAAAAGCTATCAATACACAATTTTTGTACAATGTACAGAATGAATTTCGTGAAGACCAGCCGATCGCTGCTTCTCTTCGAGCGTACTCATAAGTGTTGGTGTTCCTGCAGGGATGGCGGGAATCATTAATTTATCCCAAAATAGAAATGAAAGCGCTGTCGAGAGCAAGAACCTCATGCCCAATAATCAAGTTACTTTTCACGTGAGATCAACCACGGACTCACTAACAGCTCTTCCTAAAGATATTGGATCGGAACCCATATCAGAAGCATTAAAAATTTATTCCCCGAAACCTCGTGGTGCGTTTTTTTTTCAATAACATTTTGAGCGGATAAAGTAGATCTGTCAGTCGTTCATGCAACACCAGAGAGACGTTTCTTTTTTATTGGTAACAAATTACTCGTAGCTCTTTGTATTGTTTTCGTAGAATGAACGAATGTTCCTTCTGTATTACCTAATGCTTAGTGCTTTTGACAGTTGCACGTGTGGTATTAAATACGAAGGTAGCTTCTTAAAACGTACAAATCCGTTTCGTTGCGGAAAACAACGAATAGATTTGTTAGTTATACCATCGATTTCATAATCTAAACGAAAATTAATTAATGTATGCCTTTTAATTAATTAATGTATGCCTTTTTGCGAGAGTGGCCTGTATTAGTTTTGCCCTATTTTTCATATGCTTTGTATTTGTTAATAAATAACTACTCTTTGTAGAAATAAATCGTTGTTTCTAACCCGTAATATAAATAAGTTCATATTGTATAGTTCATACGTGATTCATTTAAAATATGAGTTTTTGATATTTTGTATGTAGGCTTCTCAAAAGTAGTAGACTGTGAAAATTTTATATCAACGGCCTACAATATCAGTGCCTCAACTTTTTCAAAGATACCACATAACTAAATCGTCTCCTTTAATAGTTATGTGTCCTTTTGGGAACAAAGTTGCCGTTTTCGATTTCTTAACATGATATTTCATTAAGTTTTCATAGAATATTGAATATTGAAAAAAAATTGGGACATAGATTTATGTCACTAAGAATTTCATTGATTGTTGGCTTATTACTGCATACATATGATGTTTATTATATGGAATCAAATCATAAGAATGGATACTAACAACTTATAACCGAAAATAACTAAATAAGTGCGTTTTTAGTTAAGCTCTCTAAAACATTCACAAATCATTTCTAAACTGTTTGAAATTGTCGGCAGAAATAGGGGGAAATTTTTCTGTTTCTGTTTTCTATACCCGCGTTCGCTCGAACTGTATACACAAACTGTTGGTGGTGTGCGGGCCTCAAATTTCGTAGCGGGTGAATGGTTTGCAAAAAAAAAGGACGTTTACCACCTCTGGTGTGAGAAATTGAGGAGCTTTAATTTTTTGTTTGAAAGACCAATGTTTGAATGTTTGAAATTACCATTATGTGTAGAATATGACATGCATCCGAAAAGTTCAATTTTCCATGACTCTGGTGCTCAAAACGGGCTGAATCTTGTTGATGGCTTAAGTAATGTTGGCTTTGAGGGCATTGTTAGTTATTGGCACGACCTGTGGCTTAACATAATCCCACAAGAAAAAGTCTAATGGTGTTAAAACACACGATTTTAGGGGCCAGTTGATATTGCCTCCGCACGAAATAACCATGCCCGGAAATAGCTCATACAGAATATCGATCGTTTCGTGCGCTGTGTAACACGTTCCAACAGGATGAACCACATATAGTTCACCTTTAGGCTTGAAGAAGTCAGAAGCTATCGACCTGTAGCGCTCTTCGTTGACAGTGATGGCCTCGCCAGCGTCGTACGGACGCCTTCTGCCCAAAATGCATACCATACAGTGATTTTCTGGGGATGCATTGCCACGTGGTGAACTTAGTGTGGATTGGCCTTGTCAACAGTCGACAATTCTGCTTGTTCACATACCCATTCATCCAGAAATGAGCCCCGTCGCTGGAGAAAGTTTTTCGGACAAACTCGGGGTCTGCTTCCAACTGCTCCAAAACCTAATCAGTGAACTCAAGGCGATGTCTATGATCATGAGGTTTGAGCTTTTTCTTCTTCTTCTTCTTCTTTGTCATTTCAAGCTTAGGGAAGGTCCATTAATTATGTCATGCAGAAGGGAGGGAGGGGGTGTTTTGGGAAAACGTGACGATCCATACAAAAAAATTTGAAGGTTCATATAAAAAACGTCACAAGGAGGGGGGGGGTTATAAAAAGTCATTTTTTGCGTGACGTAATTAATGGACGTTTCCTTATTGCTTTCACAATAAGTTTATTGCTTGCTCACAACTTAGTGTTCTAAATGCACTTCCACAGTTATTAATTGAGAGCTTTCGATGCCAGGTACCATTTTTGCATTAGCATGATTGTGTGGCAAGTACAATCGTACGCTATATGCCCAGGGAGTCGAGAAGTTTTCCTTAACGAAAAAGTCCTAGACCAGACCGGGAATCGAACCCAGCCACCTCCAGCATGGTGTTGCTTTGTAGCTGCGCCTTTACCGACTGAGCTAAGGGAGGTTTGAGCTTCTGGGTCAATTGGATCTTGCATGGGTGAAAACCCAAGTCTCGACGCAGAATTCTCAAGTATAAATAAATTTTCGTTGTTGAGCTCATTTTTCCTCTCTTCTCTGTTCCCTTTCTGGCACATGCAAAGAAAATGTGGTTTGTTTTCCTCGAAATGATTTGCCTTTTTACTTGCATTCTTCTTCTTTTAGCATTTCAAGCTTATTGCTTACTCTCAATACTCTCTTTCGTAAAACGAAATAGTAGATTGGAGAAATTGACGTTACCAGCAAATCGTTAGCTGGTCTATTTCATTTCGCTATCTCACATATGCACGAAATCGCACTCATACAATATTTTTAGTTTATGAACAAATTGCGGAGCTAAAGAAAACATTTTCACGATCAAAAAGCAATCCGCATAATTCTAATAAGTCTCTACAATCGGGAACTTTATTCCATTGAGCAATGGACTAGTCAACTATGAAATTTTCTGAGTCTAATGCTCGTTTCTGAAGGTAAGTTCCAATAGATAAGAAGTAAGCATAGTAACCGTCCGAATATTTGAAGATCTAGTTATAGATTATATACAACCTAATCAAATATCCCAGGTTATACACAAGGCCAGCCGTTTCAACTCAGTTTTGAGTCGGTTTTAAATCACTTTCGTCAAAAGTGGAGTCACTCAAATTTGAGTAAATGTTACATAGCATTGACAAGTCGACATATCAAAAACATCGACTCAAATCAGATGGATGTTTTTGATATGTCGACTTGTCAATGCTATTAACATTTACTCAAATTTGAGTGACTCCACTTTTGACGAAAGCGAGTCAAAAATGACTCAAAACTGAGTTGAAACGGCTGGCCGTGCATGAACTGCTTAACACTCGACTTGTACACTATGACCTTGATTTTACCCTTTTGAAGCATGTACTAAAAAAAAAGATAAAACAATTTCGTTGTGTTCGGTTTGTCTTAAAAGGGTTCTTAAACAATCACTTCGGACGTGAACTATCAATATAGCTATAATTGGTTTAATATTATTCACTGGTTGATTAGAATGTTTCTTTACAATAGAATCATTATGATTTTCAAATTTTTAATACTTAACATGATTTAAAGTTTTTTCTTTCAATAAAGCACAAAACCTACAAAATTTAACATAAAATGGATGCTTTCATGTTAACCAGTAATAGAGATTTGGTAAACCTTGACATGATGGGTCAACTACCATCCAAATCAATAGAAATCTTTATTCTAACGGAGCATGACCATGAACCCGCCCACGAATGCTATTCCGTTATTGCCAAATGTTTGGGACTAACATATATCCTCAATGAGTAAATGCTTGTGACCCATTATGAAGCAATACCGGCGCCAACCGTGCCCGAATGCTGGTCAACTGGGGCGCGTTGACCTGAAAGCAACAGCATGTTTGAAATTATATGTAAAAATCTGAATATACCCAAAGCGTTAACATGCACAGTTATTTTGTAATTTTCAATCTATTTTCATGCACATAAAAAGAGCATGCAAAGTCACATGAGTTTTTTAATTTACACGAGTTGGAAATCCTTGTTATATTAACTCAATTGAATTTTACTTAATCTACTTCAGATGACCGCACCGTTGATTATCACATGCAAGTTTATTTTACACGATGGAGATGCATATACACATGATGAAAGAAAATTTGTTGACTTATCAATGCCATTTTTTTTATTTATTTTTTTTTGTTACTTTATTTAGACTTAGACTTTCAGTTCGTCTCTTAAAAATATCAAATTATCTTATTAATATTTTCTTCAAACCCTTTTATTGAGAAAACTTTCAGACTGCGATTGTGGTTCATCAAAATCAAAAGCGTTCGAAACTCTTTAGTTTCATCTGTATTGGAGAATCTGTGTTTGAAAAAAGAAAACTTTGAAACTTCGAGACTTTCTGAATAAATTTAACATAAGTAGGTTCACGATGTGGAATTCAGATTGACCGGGAGTGATCCGCTGCTTAAAATTACTATAAATTTGTAAACGGCAATTCAGTAAAACTTATTCACGGTTGCAATTGATTTACACAAGATGTTTACTTCGCAGATACAAATAATTGTCCTCTGTTGTCTTTTGCCTATGGATCGCGAATGACAGTTGAACGAGTAAAGCATCTCATATATTTACTCAATAAACAGAAGGTTTATATTTGCACGATCATGTGAATTCTTATGAACCTACATGAAAGAACGCGATTTAATATTATGGGAAAGTGTACTTATGTATGTTTAAATGAAAATAAATGCATATTTATATGATTATCAATTCCCTAGTTTTATGCATAATTTTCCATTATTTATTTATTTATTTGTCGTCGTCAATCAGTTGTAGACCGTTTTAATTACAATAAGTACTTAACTTAACTAAGTCTCTCTAATAAGGTCAAATAAAAAAAAACTTAACTTAGCTTAAACCTAGCACGTGCGGAAATATTGTTTTAATTGTTCTTTCGACATTGTAAAATCTATACTATTGCAATGGATATTGTAATTAGCCATCATTTGGTTAATCGGTCCATATTTTGCATAGTTCGTGCGATGATAATTTGTTGCAAATAACTGTCGATGTCTTAGATGCCTTGTTGGTATGTTAAAGTTTAATTTTGATAGAATTTCCATTGAATCAATTCTTTGTGAGACTATATTATTTATAAATGACGCCATAACGAATTCACGACGCTCTTTTAATGTTTGAATATTGATAAGCATACATCGAGCCTTATACGATGGTAAGGGAAATACAGTCCATCCTAGCTTTCTTAGTGCATATAACAAAAATTGCTTTTGTACTGACTCTATTCTTTCTTCATGTGTTATTGTAAATGGAGACCAAACTATGCTACAATATTCAAGTATTGACCTGACATAAGCAATGTATAGTGTTTTTATCGTGTACGGGTCATGAAAGTCATAGCAAAAACGTTTAATAAATGCTAACATGTTTTTAGCTCTGTTTATAATTGTGTTATAATGATCAATGAACGTAAGTTTAGAGTCTAGGACAACACCTAAATCCCTAACTCTATCACACTTCTCTACATTCTGATTGCCTAAAGTTATTTGTATGTTAGGTATGTTTCGTTTTCGACTGAAGGTAATTAAGTTACATTTTTTAACATTCAGTTGTAGCAGACTTTTGTTACACCAAGTATGGAACAACAATATTTCATTCTTAAACGCGTTGATGTCCTCTGCATTTTTTATTTCTAAATAATGTTTCATGTCGTCAGCGTAAATTAAAAATTTTAGTTTCTTAATAATAAAAGATAAGTCATTTACAAATAGAATGAATAAAAGTGGTCCTAGATGAGAGCCTTGTGGGACTCCTGAAGTGGTATGAATAGGTGTTGATTGGCTTCCTTTAAATCTTACAACTTGATCACGGTTGGTTAGGTATGAATTAAGCCATTTGAGGAGTTTGGGCTGGATTCCCATTTTTTGCAATTTAAATATAAGCATAGGTATATCGACACGGTCAAATGCTTTACTAAAATCTGTGTACAAAACCTCTACATGGTTTCCGTTATCCATTGCTTCAAGAGAATAATTAACGAATTCTAGTAAATTTGTGGTTGTCGAACGACCTTTAAAAAATCCATGCTGATTAGTAGCTATTCTATTTTTGATTTGGTTGAATAATTTTTCATTCACAAATGCAAGAGATCAGGGCTATACCCCGATAATTACGAATATCAGATTTTTTACCAGACTTAAAAATAGGCACTAGTAATGAGCTCTTCCATAATTTTGGAAAGTCCCCGGATTCCAGTGACATATTAAAAAGCCAAAACAATGGAGAAGTAAGCTCAGCTGCTAAAGTCTTCATAAACAAAGAAGGAAAAATAAATAAAGCAATGTATTATATCGATAGATTTTTACTTTTCCAACGTTTTGCATAGCATGTAATTTTCATTATTTTTTGCTGTGTAACTTAATTTCCTTTTTTTTCAATTTATCATTAAGTTGGGATTCTGCCTTTAACCTGAGACCTCGAACTTGTGAAACATACGGTATATAATCAATGTCGTTCCAACAGCAAATCTATACAAAATAGACAGTAAAATCTATCGCTATTGTAAAACTTATCTTATTCATCAGAGTTTTGTTTGTTTAAGGTATCTCGATCAGGGTTAGATATATTTATTGTGCTGAATATTTCCGAATCGAACAAACTTACGATACTGCAACTAGAATGACAAGGTTCATAAGTTTATTGCGCATGTCCTTGTTTGAGTCCTTTACGCTGAAATGTGATTGTGCTTATGAGTTTTACGGTTTTCATATATGATGTACACAGAAAAAAAAAATTAACACAAGCGTAAAATTTCCTCTCATTCAATTGCAATCCAACGTAAGTCTTAACATTGAAATTATTTGCTATAATTCATTTTACAGAAGTGATTAAGGCGTTATAAATTGAAATTAAATATCGTGTGAATTCATAACAAATCCAGCATATGTTGTAGAAAATAATATGAATGTTTCAAACTGTGGACATAAATATTTACAACCACTAGCGAGGTGGCATCTGCTAGCCCTGTATAGAAAAAGATGAGCATGAGCATGAGCATGAGCATGATTGACCGCCCACGGATGCAACTCCGTTATTGCCAGATCAGCTGTATTTGCACAAAGAACCAACAGATGATGTTTGGGACTAACATGCATCTTCAATGTGTAAAAACTGGTGACCCATTACAAAGCAATACCGGCGCCGGCCGTGTCCGCATGCTGGTCAAGTAGGGAATGGGAAGGAACGTGTTGACATGATACTCGCTTTGAAGGAAGCCGAGAAATCCTCTGCACTTCCACGAGAAATCACTGGGATGTTGGATAGTTGGGGAAAGGTTAGCAGCAGGGTTCGTTTTGGTTAACGATACGCTGAAAGTATATAGTACTTTTCGCCAAAGGCAATGGGCCGCTCCAATGTTACTGAAAAAGAGACAAGCATAACGAAAAACAAAACAAAACAAATCGAAATAGACAAAATAATATAAAACAGGATATGAGATATTGTCTTCAAAATATGGTAGAAATAAATTATTTGTTGCTTTGCATACCAGCTCTCCTCGATGTCCTAGATGGCCAAGTGTTGCTGGACCGCAGCTGCTACCGTCGGCACTCGTCCACATCAACCCGGCCGTCGTCGACGAGTCGGAAACCTTCCGGTAGTAACTGATATATGTATCTAATAAACTCTTCTTGCATCGATTAATTTTGCAACTTTGCACTAAAATCTAGTTCTAGAATCATTTGGCACTTGGTTGCGGAAACAGAATCACAAAGAAAAATAAACTCGTCTTGATGACTTTTAAATTTACACGAATGCTAACCAATACACACTATCGGACAACGACACTTTGGACCTGAGCTCGCTTGAGGAAAAATATCACCAACACACAACAGCGCAATTGATTGTATGCAGTTTTTTAGTGAATCGCGAGCACAGCGCGATCCCCGCGACACGAAACACTCTTCAACTTCCAGCTCACCGGAACGAATTGTACACGCACACTATTAATCCGCGATGCTGAACAGACTGATTCCACGCCAAATCGGTCGGTCACCAAACTCAACTATCTTCGATTTTGATGAAACTTGGTACACGTCTTCGGTATGTTGAAAAAAAAATCCACTGGTGTTAAGATTATTTGGATTCAAGAGTAACTTTTGAGATGGGTGTATGTTTTTTTCCAACATTTTACTTGAAAAATCGTAGTTCAAAAACCATTACATTTAGAGAAAAACTTTATATGGGGGAGTTGTAGAGAACTAAAAAGGCTTTGTAAAAAAATGTACACTGAAAAAAAATTTTTTTCATAAAGAAAAATCGAAAATAATTACTAAAAATCAAATATAAAAAAAAACATATTTTTAATATTTTTCAAATTTGTTTTGTGGAAATTTGAGAAAAAAAGACACGTTTTGAAAAAAACTCTAGGATGGACGCTCTTATAATAAAAAAGTTTTCCGAAGAGCGAACTTTGGTGCATATTTCAAATTTTGGTTATTCATTATTATAAATGAAAATTAATTATACAATATGATTTTGGAGATCATTAAAAACAATAATGATTATAATGATAAATCACCTGAACGCAACCGTTTTCGAGATTTTTCGGATTTTATTTCAATAGAATGAAAAACCTCAGAAAATTCGCTCTTTTCTTAAGTTAATCGAGATTTCCACCAGAAATGATAAATTTTCCAAGATCTTCATATTATAACGTTCACATTACTCTAATGTCCTCTTTTCTTTTGATATCAGGATGATAAGAAGACTCATTTGAAAAGAACAAGATAAATAGCACTATTGTTTTAATATTACAATCAATATATTTATAATTGTTTTATGGCTGTATCGGTCGGGCCGCTCAGAGAATGAAGGGAGCGAATTTGCTAAAGCGATGAAAGTAACAGCGAGATAGATGTCGCAGGGGCGACAAGTGTGAAATGGACAGATGATGAAATTATGCGGAGGGTCATATAGAAGAAGCATATTAATCGAACTGCTGACTATTTTGCCAAGCTCCAACGATGTTAGAGGTCGGGTGTAGTGTGTGAAAACTACACTCCGAACAGTTCGGTGATGTAGCGATGAAAGTAACACATATTGTTTAAGGTAGGTAGACAAATAGCAGCTATAACGTATGTCAGGTATATCTTCTCATAAAAAAACAGCTAATGTACGCTGCCTGTAAACTACCAGAGATGTTTTATACCTGCATTTCCAAAGGTACCACAGCCAATATATATGCTCATTAGGCTGATGCAAAATTCGAAATATTTGCTCCCCTAAGCTTAATCGACGCCAATTTGGGTCCTGATAGTTCCCAAAAAAATTTAACACATTTGGTTTTGATTTGGCTTTGCACACGCTATTCAAAGTTTGTATGGGAATTAGTATGAAGAATCTCAAACTTACATTTCCAGATCCCTAACATCTTGATATTATGTTCTTAAACCAAATCTTTTAAATATTCATATAGTGTAAGTTGCCAACTATTAAAATGCCGAAGATACCTGACATGTAAATTTTATACAAAAATAGTTATTCAACAAATATAATAATAAGAACTAAAAATATGTAATGTATATAAAATATATAAATATAAAATATATAAAATATTTTTAATAATATAAATAAAATAAAATACATAAAATATATGAATATAAAACATAAAAACATATAAATAATAAGAAAACAAAAATAAGAATAAAACATCATACCTAAAGTGTGTATTTTATGTTTTTTGAATAACTATTTTTATATAAAATTTACATGTCAGTTATTTTCGGCATTTTGATAGTTGACAACTTACACAATATGAATCTTTATAAGATTTGGCTTAAGGACATAATATCAAGATGTTAGGGATCTGGAAATGTAAGTTTGAGATTCTTCATACTAATTCCCATACAAACTTTAAATAGCATGTGCAAAGCCAAATCAAAACCAAATGTGTTAAAATTTTTTGGGGACTATCAGGACCCAAAATGGCGTCGATTAAGCTTAGGGGAGCAAATATTTCAAATTTTGCATCAGCCTAATGCTCATACATAGTCGCATTCATCAGTAAAATCTATCTGAGTGAACTGAAAATGGAGTTTAACATGAAGAAGTGTTGTATGCCGTTTCCCACTAAACGGTGCTCAAAAAACCTTCGTAAATTAACCGAACAAAATGTCAAAAACCCGCATTAATCCACCGATGGTGAGACTGAACCCTTCTTACATTTCACCAGAATGACAAACTCAAATGTGGGCAATATTGTACTGGATACATATTTTCATCAGAAATTCAAAGAAGATTAAGAAATATTCAATATGCCATACATTTAGTTGATAAAATGAACTATTTGTCAATCCTGAATGTATTGTTCAGGATTGAACAAAAACTAAACTATTACCATTAATAGTCTTTAATGACCTGTGTATGTTAATTATATAAAAGGGAAAATTACATAAATATTAGAAATTTCATATAATCAGTCCATAGAATGAATTATTAGACAATCCTAAGCGTCAATTTTGATTATCGATATACATTCAAGATGATTAATAAGTACATGTTCGTTGAAAATAGTAAATGGCGACTAAATGTAATTTTCGAATATACTCGTTGCAGTTGAAAACCAGCCACTCGAGCCAATCGATGCTGCTCTAATTCTATACAGTAGCATAGTGTGGCTAGTCCGCTGTATGTGCTATACAACGCTCCAGATACGACACAATAGAATGCAAGCGGCATCGATTGGTGTGATTGGTCTTGTTCGGTTTTGCACTGCAACGAGTATATTGTCATCTCACAATTATGTGCTCTCAGGTATTGTTTTGGTCATATCTCCATGAAGAATTATCCAATCATAATGAAATTTTGACCAGTTATTTGGAAATATCATAGCTTTGATTTGACACCAACAAAACTAAAATCGGTACACAAATAGCTCAGTATGTAATCGGAGACTAAACTGTTTGATTACTATTATAATAGGCCTTCAAGTACTGTTTCGTTCATATCTTCGTAACGAAATGTCCGAATGAAAAAAAAATCAATAGCGTTCTATGGGAATGTTGTAGCTTCCATTTGCCGTCAACAGAACTGAAATCGGTTCACAGATGGCTGAGAAACCGATGTGACATTATTTGTAACGCACACACACACATACACACACACACACACACACACATACACACACACACACACACATACATACACACAGACATGTGCTCAGTTCGTCGAGCTGAGTCGAATGGTATATGACACTCGGCCCTGTGGGCCTCGGATAAAAAGTCGAGTTTTCAAGCGATCTTAATACCCTTCTATTGATGTAAGAAGGGTAAAAACTCAAGTTTATGGGCAAAACACATTTGGACACTTCTTTGATGATTTGTGATAATTGTCGTTTGCATTTAAATAGAACGGAACAATCCCATGCTGCAATTTCGGAGCCTAGTGAGAAACCATCAATTACTAACATTATGGATCCACAACCATCTACATCACGGCAAGTAGACTTGTATGGTCTCGAGGAAACGCCATCGGCAATATCATTAATGTCAGTGCCATCTGATAGCAGTGTGCAAGATTATTCAAGGCGCCATAATATTGAGCTATTTAACAAGGGCGTAGCTGGAATCAACGTTTCGCCAATATCGGCTAAAAAGTTCCTGAACGTAAATTATGCCCGCAAAAGCTCAAAGATGTTTCAAACGGCATTCGGACACACATATTTGGGGATCAAGCGGAGGAGGATGACCTGGAACAATTGAAAGTGAAAGCAGCCGAATATGACGAAATAATCGCGCAGCTAAAGGACCGGTATGCTGATCCAGAAACTTCGAGGACGATCAAGTAAGGATACTTTCGGTTTTACCACAATCTTGGACAAAACAAAGAGTAATGGCAGAATTTGAAATAACAAACAAGTACATCGTATCACAAGCTAAATTCCTTGCAAAGCACGAAGGTGTTTTAGCTGCCCCTAACGAAAAGCTGGGACACGGTCTGAACCCGGAAATAAAAACCAAATTTTGCAATTTTACGACAGTGATGAAATTACACGAGCAACCCTGGTATGAACGACTACGTTTCAGTGAGGAGTGAAGGTAAGAGGGTTCATATTCAAAAGCGCCTTTTAGTTTGTTCATTAAGAGAAGCTTTCATTAAATTTCAAGAGATGCATCAAAATGCTGTTGGGTTTAGCTCTTTGCAGCACTAAGACCAAAGCATTGCAAATTACTTGGCAGCACAGGTTCTCATAACATTTGTGTTTGCACCATTCATGAGAACATTAACTTGATGCTTCATGGTCTTAGAAAATATTCATTCGAGAATGATTATAAATTGTGTTTTGAAGAAATATTATGTAGCTCATCAACTAGAACTAAAAATGTTACCTCCGTGAATGCGAACGATGTCCAGGCTTTTCAGATTTTGAGAGTAGTTTAACAGACAAATTAGAAAAACGTGGTTTAGTTGAAATATCTTTTGAGCAATGGATTTCAACTGATAGATGTAGTTTAGAGACACTTGTTAAACCAATTGATGAATTTATTGCTTATTTTTGTGAAAAGTTGGAACAATTAGTATCCCACGATTTTGTCAAATCTCAGCAGTCTAGTTTCTTGAGAGATTATAAAAGTTGTCTTAAAGACGGCGAAGTAATAATAATTTGTGATTTTTCTGAAAATTATTCATTTGTTTTTCAAGATGCTGTTCAAAGTAGTTATTGGAGTAATGAGCAAGCCACTATTCACCCTTTTGTCATTTATTACACGGAATCTGGAATACTTAAAAATATCAGTTTCATTGTTATCTCAGAAGTGTTGAAACATGATACGATTGCGGTGCAGGTGTTTATTTCAAAACTAATAAGCTTTTTGCAAACAAAAATTAAAGTAAAGAAAGCTACGTTTATGTCTGACGGGGCAGCATCCCAATATAAAAATAGGAAGAACTTTGCAAGCCTTTGTAAGTTTAAAAAGAAATACAATATTGATGCTGAATGGCATTTTTTCGCAACATCCCACGGTAAGGGACCTTGCGATGCAATTGGTGGTACATTAAAACGAATGGCAAGATATGCAAGCCTTGCTGTACAACATGAACACCCTATAAAAAGTGCATTAGAGTTATTCGAATGGGCGAACCAAAAAAGTGATGATTGTTTAACAAAAATGTCGTTTTGTTATGTATCACATGAAGAGTATGAACAGGGGGTAGCAGAATGGAATGAAATTTACCGACAGACTAAAACGATTGCAGGTACACAAAAGTACCACTCATTCGTTCCAATTTCAGAAAACGAAGTTTTTGTAAAACTGTTTTCGAATGACGAAGAAGGCAGGATTCATAATATATATAAAAGCAATCAATAGTTTATATAATGTTTATGTAATATTATCAATGACCGAGACTAATAAATGGTATATATAAATATAAATCCAACCATAATTCATTATTTTTGTCTTATAACTTTAAGTGAAGCTTTTTCAATCGACGAGCTGTTAAGAGTAAGTAAGAGGCACATACATGTGTTTTAAAAGGCTAAAAACACAAGAGAAACAATCGTTAGCTATTGTTGTTTTAATATCACGAGTAATTTATGAAAAGGGCGTATTTTTTGAGGTTTTGAAATTTTATTGAAAGAAAATCAGAAATATCTTGAAAACGGTTGCGTTTA